>PVJI01003204.1:0-128432 GCA_004026765.1 Micronycteris hirsuta
TGAAATGGAGATAAGCAATCTATTAGATACAGAGCTCAAGACACTGGTTATAAGGATGCTCAAGGAACTTAGTGAAGACCTCAACAGTGTGAAAAAGATCCATTAGAAACGAAGGATACACTAATGAAAATAAAGAAAAATTTACAGGGAAGCAGCAGTAGAGTGGATGAAGCTGAGAATCAAATCAATGATTTGAAACATAAGGAAGAAAAAACAACCAATCAGAACAACAAGAAAAAAGAATCCAAAAAAATAAGGATAGTAAGCAGCCTCTGGGACAACCTCAAGAAGTCTAACATTCGATCATAGGGGTGCCAGAAAGAGAAGACAAAGAGCAAAAAATTGGAAACATACTTGAAAAAATAATGAAAGAAAACTTCCCTAATTTTATGAAGGAAATAGACATGTAAGTCCAGGAAGCACAGGGAGTCTCAATCAAGTTGGATGCAAAGAGGCCCACTCCAAGACACATCATAATTAAAATGCCAAAGGTTAAAGATAAAGAGAGAATCTTAAAAGCAGCAAGAGAAAGAGGTTAATTACATTCAAGGGAGTTCCCATAAGACTCTCAGATTATTTCTCAAAAGAAACTCTGCAGGCTAGAAAGGAATGGCAAGAAATATTCAAAGTCCTGAAAAACGGGCACCTACAGCCAAGATTGCTCTACTAGCAAAGCTATCACTTAGAATCGAAAGGCAGATACAGAGCTTCCCAGAAAAGAAAAAAAAAAAAAACTAAAGGAGTTCATTATCACTAAATCATTATTATATGAAATGTTAAACGGACTTGTTTAAGAAAAAGATCAAAACTATGAACAATAAAAGGGCAAAAAATACATATCTGTCAACAATTGAATCTAAAAAACAAACTAAGCAAACAAGAACAGAGACAGAATCATGGATATGGAGAGCATTTTAATGGTTGCCAGCAGGGAGGGGAGTGTGGGAGAATGGGTGAGAAGTGAGGGGATTACAAAATGCAAATGAGTAGTTAAAGAACAGCCATGGGGATGTAAAGTACAGTACAGGAAATAGAGTAGCCAAAGAACTTATACTCATGACCCACAGACATGAACAATGGTGTGGGGATTGCCTGAGGGAGTGGGAGATGCTAGGTGGAGGGGGTGACAAATGGGAGAAAATCAGGACAACTATAATAGCATAATCAATAAAATATGAATTTAAAAAAAAGACTTGGTCCTGTCTGCACTCAGACAGAAAGAATTACATAAAAGTGGGACTACCAGAAGATGGGGTAATTGAGGGCTATCAAAGACTCTGTCTGCCACACCTATTAAATCAGAATGTCCTTTCTTGAGATCTATGTTTTTAACTTATACCCAGTCACCAGGCAATTCTTATAATCAGGTAGATTTGGGAAACACAAAACTTGGAAAACGGTGAAAGCTAAAGCAAAAGAGATACAAGTTTTCATCATTCATCTGAATTTAAGAGAAATGGACTTTTGGATTTTTGAGTTTGCAACATTGGTTAACCATACAGAATCGCAAGGGGAAAAGATTCAGTTCATTGTCTAGAATACATCCTCCAAACCCAAGCAAAATTCTATAAGTCACTGTGGCATTAAGTGGCAAATGATTAAAAATTATATAAATGGGTCTTATACTTTACTGAGTGTATTGCCTTGTCTACAGAAAGAAATTCTCAATATAGAGAAAGGTTTTGTATGTTAAATGTAGCTTGGACTAGAACTTGGTGGTTGGGTAGGATTTGGATGGGAAGAGTGAACAATAAAATAAGTGGGGCCCTGGCCCAGTGGCTCAGTTGTTTGGATGTCATACCATACACCAAAAGATTGCCAGTTCAGTTCCCAGTAAGGGCACATACATGGGTTATGGATTCATTACCCTTCTTCCATGAGGTTATGTACAGCGGGCAAATGATTAATGTTTCTCTTCTCTCTCCTCTCCTCTCTCTCCAAAATCAATAAATATATCCTTGAGTAAAGATTTTAAAAAAGAGCAAGGTGAATGGGAATAAGCATCATAGGGAGACCCCACTGCAGTCTTCCTGGAGTGAGTGTCTGCGTTCTCATGCAGGTAGTGCACCTGGTTATTCTGGGAGGGAGCTGGGTCTGGATAGGAGACCCCTGTGACATAACCATTGTAAGGTCTAAGTGTGTGGGTCCCCAGTACAAATAGGACAAGCAGGACTCAAAAGGAAGGAATAGGTGGATCAAAGAAAGACGACTGCTTGTAAAATATAATTCACGAAGAACATAGTTGCTGTGTAAGGATAGGACTAGGGACACTGTTGGCCTATCTGGTGCACAGATCAGTGCAGAATTTTGGCAGAAATGGAGGCTGGCACTCTATTCATTCAGCAAAGACACCTATGGTGAGCTCTTGACAGTTTCATCTGATAGTGTAATATAAAATTATGAATAATGCTTTTAAATAAAAGCTAGCTTACATGCTGGCTAAACATAATGTTAGAATATGAATATTTACTGGGGTAACTGGATTTATTTGGGTGCATATTAAACTGTCACCACTGAGTAACCTACTAGTATTCAAGTAACATCCCCTAAGACAGAGGGTAAATGATACCATCAAATGATAAATTATTAGCACTTGAGATATTAACTAAATAACCTACAATTATCTAGAAATAGCTTTATTTTCTCCATAGGTGGGATGATGGACCGGGGGAAATAGTGTTGGATTTTTAGCATAACAGTAAAGGATAGTATCCTAGCCTTTTTACCACCTAGCGTGGGTCACCCTCAGTTTTACCATCTGTGAAAGGAGGAGACAGTGCCAACCTCCCAGAGTTAATACAGCAATCATATATGATCATTTATTTTGATAACACTTTCAACATGCGTGGTATTTTGTACTTCTCAGTGTACTGTTATTACTTAAGCGTAAGTCAGAATAAACATTACTAATTGTCATTACTGAAACACAATAAAAGTTACACAGACTTGTTATCTGGGTTTTGCATTTTTATCAGGCTTATATATTAGAATAAACCAATCATCAGAATTTATAGACAGCAGAAACCACACATTTTTAAATATGACAGAAATTTTTATTTCTAGTGGCTTATTCCATTTTCAGATTCTGTTCACTGAAGCAATTATTTATCTAATCCTTGCAATAAGGAAAAAATAATTACTTGCCAAATACTATAGTTTATAGATTGGGGATATGTAATAATCATGGCAAATTACATTCGGGAAACATGGATGTGCGGAAGCGGAAGTGTAGCCAGCTGTCAGGACACTGACCAAGTTTGCATTCTCCTGTTTTTGCAGCTTACATCTTGTTTTATACCTTGGACAAGAACATGCCAATTGATGACTGGATTATGGAAACAATCAGTGGCGATCGGCTTACTCATCAAATTATGGATCTCAACCTTGACACTATGTATTACTTTCGAATCCAAGCCCGGAATGTGAAAGGAGTGGGGCCCCTCTCTGATCCCATCCTCTTCAGGACTCTGAAAGGTTTGAATCATTTTCTACCATTGCCTTTCTTTTCTATGGGACTGTTACAAAATAGTTTTGGAGTCTATGTTAGGAATCGCCCTATACCATTTCTGTTGGCAGCATGACTATAGTGGACATTCGAAATAAATTAAAGTGCACATTCAAACCACAATGAGTTATTACCTCACACCTGTTAGAACGGCCATTATCAAAAAGACAAGAGATGCCAAATGCTGGCGTGAATGTGGAGAAAAGGGAGCCCTGTACTCTGTCGGTGGGACTGTAGATTTGTACAGCCACTGTGGAAAACAAACAATTTTTTGTGGTTCCCCCAAAATTAAAAATAGAACTACTATGTGGTCCATCCAACAGTGCCACTTCTGGAAATGTATCCAAAGAAAATAAAAACACTAATTGGATATGATTATCTCTACTGCATGGTCATAACAGCATTATTTAAAATAGCCAAGACAAGGAAACAACCTAAGTGTCCATCAGTAGATTATTGGATAAAGAAACTGTGGTATAGATACACAATGGAATATTATTCAACTATAAAACTAAGAATTTCTACCATTTGTGACAATGTGGATAGATCTTGAAGGCATTACGTTAAGTGAAATAAGTCAGACAGGGAAACACAAATACCTTATAATTTCACTTGTATGTGTAATCTAAAAACAGACAAGCAAACAAACAAAACACGCCAATCTCATAGAAAAAGAGATCAGAGGTTTGGCTATGAGAGGCAGGGCTGGGGAGAGGGTGAATTGGAGGGAGGTGGTCAAAAGGTACAAACTTCCAGTTGCGAAATAAGTCAATACTAAGGATGTAATGTAAAGCGTAATGACTACAGTTAACATCGCTGAGTAATACATAGGAATTTTGTTAAGAGAGTAGATCTTAAGAGTTCTTATCACAAGGGGGACTTTTTTATTTCCTTTTATTATATCTGTATGAAATGATTTATGTTAATTCAACTTATGGTGGTGATAATTTCAATAGGTATGATTATACAGTGATATATTTCAATTGTTTGTCAATAAAACTAGGAAAAGAGGAGAAAGAATAATTAATTATTTAAAAGTATCATTTAATTCTGAGAGCCAGCAAGTCAAATTAAGATCTATTATATCACTGCATTTTCTGCCTTCAGCAGGAGACAGACATTTTAACTTGACTCTCTTTTATTTATAATCCTTTTGGAATTGTGTATTGATTTCATGTATATTGGTTCCATTCAATATATAATGAAACCCTTTAGCCATTTAATGGAAGGGAACAAAAAATTAAAAAGCATTGAAACATGTGAATGGCATGTTCTTGCCAATTTCAAATATTTCCTTTCAGGAACTATTGTCCTTGTTATATGAAAGGATTATTTTGATATGATGAGACAGAAAACTTCAAACAAAGTGAATGTGTTCATTTTAAGGACCAAGGTCAGCAACAATGAAAAAAATTTTGCAGAACAATTGAAAGAAAATCCATGTGCTTACAAGAATAAAAATCAGCACTCAATTTAAAGGTAGTTACAGGCTCATACAGAAAAATACTAAAGCCCAAGACTAGAAACTACCTCAAAATAATCTTCATATACTTTTTTTTATTTTAAAGTAGAGTATTATTTTTCTGGAAGACAAATAGTTACAAGAGCCTCTATTATTCAGTATTGAAAATAATTTAAGTAATTGAAATGTCGCATAACTGATATTTAAAGATAGATATTTAAAGCATGGTGTCTGATGTTCTAAGGAAGGATTCTTGACTCTTACATCTATGACCACATTACACCTCTATGTTTGGTTGAAAACTTCATAATATTAGGGGTGACCCGAAAAGCCCAGAATTATGTTCTGGAGGGCAGGCCCCTTGTAGTACAGCCTTCCCCACTAGGTGAATGTTCCAGGAACCCATCAGTGCCAATGTACCAGCTGGCGTTGTTGTAGAGGCTGCGCTCAGCTTCAGTGAATTTCTTTGGAAGACACTCTTTCAATACTTGGCCCATTTCATGATGGGTGATTTATGAGCATACCGTCCACACCACGCTGAGTGTTCAGCAGTTTTTGACCCAAAACAGTATGACCTCCATGCCCCACGGTTCCTATTCATGCGATCTCACCCAGAGTGACTATTTTTTGTTTTCCTGGGTGAAAAAAAGTCCTCAAAAGGAAAGGTTTTGCCTGTGTGGAAGAGATGAAACAAAAAACAGCAGAAGCACTAAAAGGCATCAAAATCGACAAGTTCAGAAATGGTTTTGAGCAGTGGGAAAAACATCTCGATAGGTGTATCACATTAAATGGAGAGTACTTTGAAGGCGACTAAAATTTAAACATGTAAGAATAAATACACAATTTCTTATAACCAAATTCCTTTTTTAGGGGATCCCCTCTTGTACATGATGACAAACAACCAAAATATTAGAAACAGTTGTTTGACATTTTCACCCAGCTGTTTGACATACTACGGAAGAGTGTTAGGGTAACCATTTAGTCTCTTTCTCAATTCTCCCAGGAAAGGAGACTAATTAATAGTGGACTTCTGAATGCTGATGAGTGAGCTATTCAAAAGCTGGGTTTGGTAAAAGCTAATCTGAAAGTTTGCCAGGAACACACAAACAAGCGTTCAGCCTGAGCCTGCATGGCGGTCCTTAACAGCAGAGCAGGAGTCAGGAGGGAGACGGGGCGGGGGGTGGGGGGGAATGAGCTAATCTTTGTCTATCCAGGTTTTTAGGACTTCATGTCTAAATCAGATTTCACTCTACATGAGCAATCAAAAGGAAACTGGTTATTCATTTTGTGGGAGCATGAAATGTAACAAGATAATGTTTCACAAATGCTTCGTCTTTATCTACAGACAAGTGCCAAATTAATTTCATGCTCAAAACATGTGCCAAGTAGAGATCTCAGGGAGGGCTTAAAAATGACTTAAAGCATCCAAATGTACTAAACAGCAGAACGATGAGTTATCACAGGATTTACAGGCCCACACTGGTAATCATCCTGTGGATTGTTTAATGAACTCCATGTCTCATTTGGTACTATTTACCCTAAGTGCCCTAAACTCATCTATTAAATGATATTCAGAATTAAGAACAAAGTCAGGAATTTGTTACAAGTCACAATAAGTCATAATAAAGGATATAAGAATAATTTCTAATATCCTGACTGAAATGTTTAATGCTGTCTACTCCTAAGTATGCCATGTTTCATTAACAGCCAATTAAATTTTTAAAACAAATCTTGCTCATATAATGTAGACTAGGTTTTAGATGTTTTGAGTGCACTTTAAATTATTTAGAAATATTTATACTGCCCATCCTTATCAACAGTTGATATTGTGTACGCATGCATCTTACATGTCACAAGGAAAAATGCTGTAAGGTAAAAAAATTACTCATGATAAGAGAGTTGAAGCCACGATGATCCAAATCCACACTAAAGACATAAAATGCACCTGCTGCTCCCTGATTTAAGATTTTCATTTTCCAAAGCTGCTTCCGAACATAAGGCCACTGTTCATCAGAGTGTAACTCCGATGGAGAGAAAGGCTTATGTTGGGTCCCGGAGCTGAGAAAGCACACAGCAGTCTCCTGGGCAACGAGCAAGTGCTTTACTGTAATCGTGCCCCCCAGGCAGGTGCCCACGGCTTCATTCTTTCACATCCTGTCTTTGCAAAGGGTTACGCTTTGTCTACTAGAGACTAGAGTTTCGTCATTTTGGGTTTTAGGCACCAACCAGAGAGATACAGGAAACTCAATCCATAATCACTGGTTAATTAAAAAGGACAGTTATAATTAAAAATGGATTAAGTTATTATACCCTTATGTATATGGTATAGAAGTATCTGACTCTTTTCTTGAAATGTTAATTAAAACACTCTTAAACTTGATTCTCTGACCCATAGGCTTTGTAAATACCTACCTTCCTTCTCCCAATCCCCACCCCTTATGGTAGCTACACGCTGTCGGTCCCATGGAAGATGCATAAAAGTCATGTTTATCTCTGCCTATCACATGGGGCGTTTCTTCCAGTAAAGTAAGCTTCTTCATGTTGTTCTCTGAAGTACTAGGGAGGAAGGATGCCGTGCCCCCATGGGGATGTCTGTGGACAGATGCAGTCATCTCCTACATGCAAAGAAACAGAGTCTTCAGACGTGAAAGAGCAGTAGAGTAAGGTGTAGTCCCTGGGCTTCCTTAATCATCATTCTGAAATGTACGTTTCTCCCATCCAAAATACAGAACCGAGAGCTCTGTGCCAGGACATGAAAAAGCTTTCATCTTCAAAGTATTCTGTGACAAAATACATGATTTTGTTGACAAATAACAGGGGTCATTAAAAAGTCAAGGTACAAAGGACAAGGCTTTTAAGCTCTTATTTCCCTGTAATCAAAAGTAACTATTAGAATATATTTGGTTCTTGTTAGGAAATACTCTTTAATAGATTATCTTCTTCAGGCATCCAACGTTTATCAAGTTATATTCAGTCCAGGTTTGCTAACAATACAACAAATCTAGAAGATAAGAATACAGCTCAGATTGTCCACAATAACAATGTTTATTTGTCGCTTGCTAAAAATTTGCTTAGACTACAGATAATACATATAATCAAAGACATAGGGAGACAAAAACATGGAAATTAGATTGTCTTTTTCTTTTCTTCTCTTTTCTTTTGATACTATTCCAAACCCTTCTCCCTTAAACATGGGATACTGATTGTGCTAATTCCTCAAGTGTGTCTATTCTGGCTACCAGACATTTACCCTTCCTAGATGGTGTGGTCACATGTGACCCTGACATATCCTTCCTCATTCCCCCTGGAAAATGGGTACGGCATTTCCTGCAACTTAGTGTCTCTCCTTAAAAGCTGCATTAAGATCCTATCCCTGTCTATAAAGTACACAGTTAATGCAGTTAATGTCTATCAAAAGCACCTTTTATCAACAACCCCCTAATACTATAATAAAATATATTTTGAGGAGCCTATAATCTTCAATAAGAAATGGGAGAGAAAATCAAGACAAAAATTAAATTGTGATGATTCAGTTAGAGAAGATTAGGTTGGATGGCCTGGTGAATTAAAAAATGTTTAATCTTGAGAAGATACAAAGACATTTATAAAATCTATATGAAGCTTATAGAATCTTAATGTAATAAACTCTTTCATGTATACTGTTTTCCAAAGGGTCATTCAAAATTGGAAGTCTACTTTTAAGATACCTTTCCAAGTTTACCCTTTTCATAGAAGATGTTTACATATTATTTAACATAAAAGAAATTGTTAATGACTGCTGGTTTAGAAATTTGTTCACCTGTGATGTGCCATTAATAAACCCTATCCATTGTAAAGAGGCTTTTGTTAACAACATCATTATTTAAGGATTTAGATTTTATGCATTCTTTTGGGTGATGATACATGTTCCTTAATTTAGAAAAGAAAGAACCACCACCCAAAAGACTTTAAGTTATTTTTCAAACAATGATGATGGTAAATTTTGCTGTAAAATTTGCTGTAAAACTGCCACACAAAATGAAAGAACTGACTAGGTTATAGGTCGCTGCTCCATGGAATGCTATTACAGTTTTCTCTGTGTGAATTTAACTGAGGTGCATATAAGAAGCAAAGCAGCAAGTGTAGGAGCCTGTGTGTCGAGTTTACTGCAATGAAGTGAGGTAAATATGCCCAGAAGACTCAAAGCTCAAAGAAAACCAAGGACAGGTGAAGTAATTCTAATAGATGGAGACTTGCAAAGATCTACATTGGTCAAAATGTCACATCACAGTTCCTAGAAAAGCAGTGATACTAGAGATTTACCTCCTGTATATTTATATTTGGTTAGCAGACAATAAACACCTCTTTTAAAAACAGATGTTTTTAAATTTAAAACAAAAACAAATGCATAAATACAGACAATAGACTGGTGCCGAGCAGAGGGGAAGGAAGGAGGGCAGAGGGCAAACAATGGGTTAAGAGGGTCAAATACATAGTGATGAGTTTCAGTGGTGAGCACACCATAGTATATACAGACATCAATTAGAACGTACACCTGAAACTTTTATAATATTCTTAACTGATATTCCCTCAGTAACAATAAAAAATAAACCAACAAGGGGGAAAAAGCCATTTTCAAGAACATTATTCATAACACAGCTGAAGTAAGCAACTCAAGACTCTCCTTCACAAGGTCTAAAAATTTATCAAGTTATTTAAATTAAACCATATTTGTGATATTCTGTTATTATTTTACCCTATTCATGTATGAATTGATTAAGTTCCCTTTTTTGTAAAAAAAAAATGAGAATATGAGCAAATTGTTTTCTTATTTAAAACATTGATAATCACTGGGTAATTGCATGCATTTTTACTGTTACTGTATATTAAATTTGTATGATGATCATTCTGAGTTTATGTTTAGAGGAATGTGAAAAATAGCATATTTTTAAGAACACATTTATACAACAAAAAATTTTCATTTTCCTCTAATTATGTAATAGAGACAGTTAGATTAAGCTTGATTCCTTATCAACTTTATTTCAATAGGGCATTGACCTTGATATGATAACTTTCTAACCAAAAACTGTTGACCTGAAATACCTGCTTTCTTGCTGGGAACTGTCAAAATCTAATAATTTTCCTCTTTCCCCCACAGTGGAACACCCTGACAAAATGGCTAATGACCAAGGTATGGTGGCTCAGTGCGTCTCTTTCCCCTTCTTTAATCAATTCCGCCTGTTAGAAATGTCAGTCACTGTTTTGTATTCCTCTTTTCACCTGGGCCATACACCCCACAAAGCAGACTTTGGTGTGATAATTAATCTTGTTAATGAAGTTCTGCTTGGATGGGGCCCGAGGTTCTGATAGGGGAGATGTAAATTTTCTGGAGAGGAAATTGTTTTGTCTCTATTCTGAAGGACCAATTAAAATGTCAAGCTTCTTTGTATGAAATAAATTTTTAGTCTCTGTGTGCACTTCTGAATAATTCACATTAAGTATAATTAAGCTCAGCATAATTTTCAAGCTGCCCCTACACCCTTTCATGAGCTGCGGATTAAAGTTCTGCAGCACTACAGAGAAAGCCCATAAATCATGTGTGCTTCTCCTCTGCAATGAGCTTCTTTTAATAAATAAAAACACAGTTGGGTCAACTTTTTTAGGGCATTATTATTGCTCATTTCGAAGTCAGAGAGCTTTCATCCCTGGAATCAGACACTGGATTGACTTGGAGTATTTTATCCTCTTTCCACTCTTTTGCTAAAAGCTGATTTACATAGAAAAACAGGGATGGTTTTACACAAAGAAAAATTGGGATAAATAAGAGGTATCCACTAACTTGCAGGCAGATATGAATTTTCTATTACTATGACTTGTGGAGTGAGAAATTAGGATTCCATTATTTTAACACTAAGGGTGATTCGTAGAATGCCAGAGGAGAGTAGTTTATGAGTTTTATTGGGGGAGGATGTTATATTCTTTAAAGAAGGGAGAGTTCAGAAATGCTCATACTGGTTATAGTCTTTTTTTTTTTTTTTGGTTCAGAATCTATAGCTTGGGTAGTTTGTCTTCTGCTTTGGATGTATATTATTCAGCAGAAACTACTTGCAAGCATCATGTCTCATAAAGTCCCATGTTGTAAATCAGGGGGAAACATTCTTCTCCACAAACATGCTTTTTAACTTTTGACAAATATTAAGCCTCTGTGGTGAGCAAGGCTCACTAACAACGGGTTTCCTATATGAGTGATATTTAAGTTAATGATCCACGATCCTATGTTCGGGTTCATCTTGGGGTCCTTATACCACACCTCTGCTTAGAAGCACATAGCTAGGGTTTCGTACAGGAAATCACAGAGATAAGACAATGCATGTGAATGTCTCCCCAGGGTTAACATTTCCATTCATTGCCTAGCTGCTCCTGCTTGCTGCCATTTAAAATATTTTCATAAGATCAATGTCTGCTAAGGAGTAATATTTTTAAAACTGTTAATGATGAGTAATTATCAGTTAGCACATATTTACTTAGGTAAATTAAATATTAGTGTTGGCCAAGTGCAGAGCTGAAGCCATTAATTAACAGAAGTGATTTTCTTATTTAGGTTATAAAATAACTAAAACAACCTCTCATAGCTTCTTTAACTTAAGTGAATTAGAAACTTCTACAGGCGTATAACTCCTAATTTTGAAATTATATTTAGGAAATATATATGCACATATATATATGCATGTGCATGTATATGCATGTATATGCGTATATACATACATATACACACATATAGAGAGAGAACACAAACATTTTTTTAACTGAACTACATGAAATGCTACATCATTAGCTATTTAGTTGATGAAATGTTCAAGCTTCTCTAAATGGATTTCCAGTTGTCTCTGGAATTTTTTCATTGTTTTTTCCTGTTTTTTTGCAATTAACTGTTGTTTAAATATTACTCATTCTACCAAGATCTATTTCGTAAATTGATCCTTTTATAAAAGAAAAGAGAATAAATTATTCCTCGGTTGCTCTGTGACATGCTATCTGTAGACTTGACTAGATTTTCACGTTGGCAGTGAAATCAGATCAATTATCAAGAACAAAAGGAATTGCTAAGACTGTTGCCAGTGACTGAGTCTGTTAATATAATCGGGCAGTTGTTCTTTTTGTCCCTCTAACATTCCTCAGAAAGATTCTGCCTTATATTTTACTACATGGCACCTTATTCAATCACAGCTCGTATGCAGTTGGTCAAATTGATAGGGCCTAACTTTTACATCAAACTCAAATCACTTGTAAAATTAGGAGGGACTGATGATATATAATTTAAGGGAGATAAGTAATATCTTTACCTTCTTACAAAGAAGGCATATACAATTTCCTGGTCATCAAAAGCTGCTTCTCAGCAAAATCAGTCTTCTGGGTTGGTGACCAGCCACATGAAAAATTGCCCAGAGTAAAGATCCCTTTAAGATTGATGAAAATAGTAGGAAAAACCGTCCTGAATATTTCTCCTCTCAGCACACAGCAAATCAGCTGAATATGCTTTACTGGACACCTTCCCACCGCCAAATGATCCCGCTTTTTGTTACATTTATGACAGGGGCTGAATTTCCGCGGAGAGAAAATTCCCCCTGAGGAGAAAATTTAGCACTCCGAGTCAAAGTTAACTCTTTAAAGATGAACCCTAAATAGACTTTATCTTATATGAGAGAAAATGAGAAAAGTTTGAATTGTTTTCAAAGAGTCTCTTTCTTTGTAGACTTTTGTCAAAGTAACTTTTTCTCATATTCTAAAATCTATCCTGAAGAACATTAATGTGAAAAGAAAAAATCAGTTATATTTGAGTCAGCTGTGGGTTTGGAGGAAACATTTTCTCTGGATGATAGTAGCAGTGGTATTAAAATAATAGACTTTACATGGAACTCATTTTCCCATTCTGTAATTGTAAATTGGTTCTATCTAGCATTTATTTGCGAAACCCTCTCATCTCGAGCTACTCTATAATTCCTCCTTTTTGTGGCCCCTTATCTCTTGTTCTACATCTTAATTATTTTTTTAGTCTCTTCCAGGCACATGTGGCCAAAATAATTATGAGATTTTAGAGATTAAGCAGTTTAATGTTTTGGGGGGTCAAGCGGGGTAGGGAAATTGTATGAGCTACATGGAACATATGCAAAAGGTATAAAAATACTTTGCTTTAGCTTTTTTTCTTTTCCATGTTTTGGTAAAAACTTTGTCAATATTTTGTGTCCATATGGGCATGTATAATGTTAAAATGAACACTTTGGAATCTCTTACTATCACTCAGTGTTCTAAGAGCTTAATATTTATTGACTCATTAAATTCTCATAACGGTGCTGTTAGGAAGATACTATTACAGTCTCCATTTTAGCAATGAGGAAGCCGAAGCTCAGAGAGTATCAGTGACTTGCCTATAAACACACAGCTGGCACGTAGCAAGGCCATGATTCAAACAGGGACAACCATGTTCTGAGAATCCTGCTTGTAATCACCAGGTATATTCATCACAAGCACACATGCTTTTAACATGTATCTATAAAGTTTCTGTATCTGAAGTTTGTGTATGGGTGTTTTCCCAGTATCAGCCTTCCTTTCTCTAACTCCGTGAATAGTCTAAAACGAGGCCAAAGGGCTTTCGATCTGGAGTCACCTATTTCGTGGGAAGTGACAGCACTGAGTATCTCAGGAAACACAAGTATGACTCTAACTCCACTGTCTTAGTCAACTTGGAAGGCTAATAATACAAAACACCAAAGAATAGGCGGATTAAACAGTGGAAATTTACTTTCTCATAGTCCTGGAGACTGCAGGTCTCATATCAAGGTCTGGCAGGGAGGGCTCTCTTCCTGGGTTGCAGACACCTTCCTTGATGTGTCCTCAAGTGGCAGACAGGGAACGGGCTCTCTCAAGTCTCCTCAGACCAGGGCTCCCACCTCATGACCTCATTTAACCTTGACCTTTATAGAAAGACCCATGTATCCAAACACAGTAACGTTGGGTGTTAGGAATTTCACATATGAGTTTGAGGCCTGGGGGAAACCCAATTCAGATCTCAGCATCCACCTTCAAAAGGAAAGATGTTTTCGATATCACTGATAATCTTGCCAGGTTTTCAGATGAGAAAGCCGAAGGTAAAGTTTTGCCCAAGGTCACAAGAATATAGTTATGGAAAGAGCTGGAATCCAAACATGTTTCTCTCTGACTCCCACAGTATATAGTGTCTCCACTGCAGACTTCTGCTATACTTATAAAAAATTTGGCCTTTTGTTTTCCTACGGTTAGCTCCCAACTTCTAGAGCTTCTCACAGATGCATTTGTAAAATCTTTTGTTTGGGGGTTGCAATGAGGATAGTCATAAAATGCGACAAGCTCTCCAAAATGATGATTAGATCAAACTTTAAATCTTAAAGGATTGTTTTTACGTGCTTAAATTCTATGAACCCCCAAATATTGGACTCCAGTTTGATGTGTGTATGGGTAAACATCGGGAATTCTCTGCATGGGTACAAGCATTCACAGATTCACAGATGTTTCTCTGTCTGCCCATTGTGGCATTAGAGTAGGACCCACGGCCCTGCCACGGTGCCTTAAAGAGGCAGGCGTCTTCAGGACACCGTCTGCATCACTGCTGAGATGACTTAGGCAGGAAAGGCTCGCTTCGAGCGCTCTCAAGTTTTTCATTCTCCCTAGCCTGAGTGGGGTGATCTAAATCACAAGGCATGGAAAAGAGGCATAAATTCTTAGGCCAGTTTATAGATCAAGAAGGAGGCAGCCTGGGAGGGAGAGAGGGAGGATGTACTCTGCTCTGAATCATGGATATGATTGACAATGCTCTGGCTTTCCCATCCGCAGTCACAGTGCGTGCTCCTGAGCAGTGGGATGGGATCAGATGCCTCCAAGTCCAGTTCCGTCCTGCCACTGTGACCTCCTGTGTGCCTTTGGATCAGTGCTGAGAGAGCACGGATCTTCTCTCAGCATCCTCACCTGTAAAACGATGATTTTAGCCTGAGTTATCTTTTGACTTCTTTCAAGATTTAAGATGATCAAGTTTTAGGGTTGGTATTGGAGTGAAAAACCCAAGCATAGCATCTTCACATAACGTAGCCCTTCACATTTTTTTTAGCATTCTCCCAATATTTTAGCATTCCTGTGACATGTCACTTCTGGGCAGTGTACATGTTCTGCTGTACTTCGTTCTCCGTACCGGATGTAGGAAAGGAAACACAGAGAGGTTAAAATTGGCCCAAACTCTTGCAGCACGTAAGTGGTTAGGCTGAGATGCGTTCCCAGGCTAACCCGAGAACTTCTCTGTATAGTTTCTGGAAATGCAGTGAGTTAATTGGCTCCTATTTCGTTATCAACAAGTGAAACCTGAAAGGCCTCGCCTAAGCTCACCTAGTGTGAAGGAAGGCCTTCTGCTTCCTCAGTAGGATATTCGGGCACAGTACTTAACAGGACACCTGCCATTTTTCACCTCAATGGTTTTAATCTCATGAATAAACAGAATGTTCATTGTTTCCCATTTCGGGGAAATGAGGGTTTTCAAGGCAGTCTAGTCAAGCTTGGAATTTAGTTAATGTAATCCAAACTTTGCAGGGCTTGGATTACAGCAGCCAGGCTGTTGTTTGAAAAATTGAAACCTTTAGCACCTTTTGGTGGGAGATGTTTAATTGAAAAATAAATCCTCTTCTTGCCTTATCATTATGTGTAGTTTCAACTCACTTTATTATTCAAGAGCTTGCTCCACCCCTTTGGAAAAGCTATTCTTACCTGTGCTTTCCTCAGACTGAAAATTTTGCAACTGTAGAAATTATGACTGCTGGGAAAAAAATGAGTAATGTGATTTTAATAAAGTGTTTGGAGTACTTAACCGTGTTCCCGGCAAGCGGTCAAGTAGCTGCTTCAGTCACCCTCTCAGGAGTTTTAATGTTCTCGTAGGTAACTTTGAAAGAAAGCAACATACCTAGTACTCATAAGAACTGATGCAATTCCTGGTATAATATTAACTTTCTAAGACCTGAACCATAGACGTTTTTTGTTAACAAGCCCTCCAAAAGGGTTTTGAAACGAGTTCTTTCTGTTAGACGCATTGTGTGGCTGAATGTCCTTCTTTGCTACAGATTCCAGCCCCCAGGTTTTACTCTCTGCCCACTTCTGTCAGTCCCGGCCTCCACCTCCTGAGTTTTCGTTCACTATTGCTTCCACAATGAGGTCGGTTCTTTGACATCAAGAGCCTGGCTGTCTGAATCCAACTTCCTTCATCTGGCCTCATGACCAGTATATGCCTCCATAGATACCACAGTCCAGTAGCAAAAATCCACAGATCCTTCTGGAAACAGTTCGTTTGTGCAGCTGAGTGCTCTACTGACTGGTCCCATTCTGTCAGTCTCAGCGACACTTTCTTTCCCAGGTAAAGTCCTCATCTTCCCTTCCAAATTCCACTTTTTTCCAAGAAGCCTTTCTTACTTTTCCAGTCTTTTATTCTTTCATATGTTCTTAACATCTGGCTTACGCTGTGCTATGTTGTCCCTATAGTTTGCTATTTATATTCCCAAACTCTTTGTCAGGTTGCAAATTTCTTAATGGCAGACTGGCAGATGACTGGTCTGACTCACATGGTCATTTCCTTCCTCCCTGCACGTTCAGTTTCTAATTAAGACTGAATTATACTATTGATGCCAGATAAGTGTTTGTTGGATTGAATTATGACACAGATCTTTTGGGAAGCAATCACAGAATAGTCTGGGAAGAGAGACTTTACCATGTAATCAAGAGTATAGTTTGGAGAGTCCATTTATGTTATCTTGAAAACAATGTGTTAAACCTCAGGAAAGGGCGAGAAGAGTTTATTAGCTTTTTTTTTAATATATGTTTGAAATATTGTAGGCATGGGTTATGATTTTGCTTGCTGGTTTTGAGATGCCCTGATAACTTTGCTCAAAGTCAGCAGTATTATCAACTACATGATAAACTGATCTCTTAGACACATTTTCCTGCCTCTGAAAAACCATCTGCATTAAATATATCTCACTGTGATCTGTGTATTGGACAGTGAAACTGTATTCAGGTAGCATTAATGGATTATCTTTATCCAGTGGTATACAAGACATAAAATCAATGCAATTTCCTTCATTATTGCCCAAGTAATTTTCAGAGAACCAATTCTAAAAACAAGACGATATCTCAGTGCTCTGCAGTCTTGCAGAGGTGTATATTGATCATTTGTTAGATGACCAATCTGTCCATTTATCTTAGATGGGTCATGTGTGTTTCTCTGAGGATGGATCATGTGGGTGCCATTCTGGGGCACCCTCTGTTACCCCATTTAGAGACATGGATTAAAAAATAGTACATTAGAAATACTACATCCACTTTTGCCAATGTTCTTTGTATATTAATTTTCCATTTACTCCTCCCTGAACTTATAACTGTACACTCAGAAAAATCACTCTAGAAGTGAAATCCCAGTAGAATTACTCTTTGGCATGCGCTAACAATTTTTCGTCATGGAAAATATTTTCCATCTTCTCATGTATTCTAAAAGTAGGGATTTCATGGAAACATTAATGTGTTTCATTTTACATACACAAGCACTTACCACAATAAAAATATAGAAACAATGTTGTGAGTTATACATAAGACAAGCATGTAGAGAATACATTGTATAACCGTGATAACTTGAAATTTGTTCACATTAACACGTTATGAAGCATTCTAACTCACCTTAGCCACTCATCAAGTCTTGAAAACACGGTATACAAACACCACACAGTATAACAATGAGCACACTTCTTAAAGGAAGACATTACCTGTGCCCATTTTTCCCTCGATCCAGAGAGCAAGTGGCAGGGAAGTCAGGGAAACTGTCTTTTGTCGGAGGGAGTACGTGTCTCTTCTCCAAAGAGGATGAATGGAAGGCTCCTTATGCGATCTGTCCTTTAAATAAAATATAAAAGTAACTCTTTAAATGACTTTATTGTATTTTATAAATGCAAATCAAGAGAAAGAAGGAGCTGAAATTTCTTGTTTGACCTACCTTAGAGCTATAAAATAATTTAAAACTATAGCAACTATTTTGAATAACTCTTAAAAGCAATCTTTCTTCTCTTTTTTAACTTGTCTGTGGGCTCATATCTTTTGTTTTATTTCTCTTTCTGAAACCACCATTTCCTGGTTTCAAGACCTAAGGAAAAGTGAAAACATTTGCTTTAATTATTAAAATTTTCTTCCAGAAGTGATTTTTAGTGAAATTATCCTAGTTGGTTAAGAGATCTATAAATTCATTACTCTTTATTATTTTTATTTTTGGTCACTTCTTTTTTTTCTATTGTATTAAGAAAATAGGGGTACACAGTAACACAAGAATTTTTTTATATTCTACAGATTATAATATTATAATTGTTTAGTGTATTTTGATTATTGTGTTCAGGTAAAATCATGATACCACTAGTGATTATATAAAAAATAAAATACCAACAATCCATTTTCAATTTTTTAACCATATTGGGCTTTATTTGAATTTTAAAAACTATATACATTGAAATGTATTACCTTATTTCCACAAATGTTATATTTAAATTTCAGTGTATTTATTTACTTATTTGAATTTTTTCATTTTGAAAAATGTTAGAGATTTAGCACAGCATGCAAAATAAAAAAAGAAATTCAGGAGTTTTAAAATAAATGTAATTGTGAAGCATAAAACACTGAAAATAATATATTAACTTTTATTTGCATGTATTTCTATGAATAATACTAGATATATTAAAAATTTTAAGCCCAATAGTGATTTTATAGTAGTAGATGGATTAACTTATTCTTAAATCTTTAAAGTCAGAGTAAATTCAAAACCATCTGCAGTTAGCTGATATCTATCGTGAGTAGGTCTGCATACCTGGATATGAATCAGCTTTATCTGTCACTGCTGGATTCCTATCAGATGCATATTTTTATACCATCCCTTCCCTGCGTTCTAGGACTGTGCCTTGCACATAGGAGGCACTAATAAATTTGGAATGAATTGTTATCAGTTTTATGCTCCATTAATAAAATGAAGACCTCTGGGATCTTTTATATATCTTTTCATTAACTGACTTTCCATCTACTAGAGTCCAATTAGTCCTCTGTTCCTCTAAATCAGTGCTTATGGAATTAACCAAGTTAACTAAATACATTCAATATTTGATCTACAGCAGGGAGACTTAACAAGCTTAGAAATGCCGAGCAATTGCGGTGCCTTCTCTAGTCTCCAGCGTCTCCTCACTGGACACTTTGTAGTTCTTACCTTAAAGCAGGGGAGACTCGTTTTTTTAACTTATTATTTACCCATCAAGGATGCCTTCCTGGAATTCAAAAGACATTTTAGAGAACAGAAACATAGAACAAAAAATATATATATATTTGATTCTCACGTCGTTGGATGAAGAGGACCTCAGACTCATCAATATCCTAGAAATGAATTTTGTGTTTCATTGCTGAAGTGGTGCAAGAACTCTAAATTACCATAAATTCAATCCAACTTGCTGTTATATCAAGTTTCTTTAAAGTACTTTCTATTAGGCATGTTATGAGTTACTTAATTTTCTTTTGTGGTATGAATATAGTTAGAATGAACAAAAAGGTAACCAATTTCAACATACAAAAGGATTTCATGAGTTGAATACTCAAGCTTTGAACTGCCCTCTCTGATTTAGAAAGCATTTCCAGAGTTCCTTTATCTTACCCAAAGCTCTAACCACATGACAGCTGATTTTCTTCTACATATTGAAATTCACAATGTAATTAATAACCTGGCTAAATCTAAGAGATGCTACATCCATAGAGCTTTATGCCAAAGTAATATACGGATGCGCTTGTGGGCTTGTTTTTGCATCTTCCCACGGACTGGCTGGGAGAGGGAGAAACTTCATTAAAAAGACATTTGCCGGGATGGGAGAGGATAAGGAAAGTCCTCCACAGGCTATATACCCAATTTCCAGCCAGTCCGGGATGACTCCCCACAGGAATCATTTATTGCTTTACTGGCCTAAGTGATGGGGCTGTTAGCATCTCGTTTGCCTGACTGCTTCGCAATCTAGTTGCTTTCACATATGAGAAAAGTCATCTTAATATTTATACAGAACTTCTGTCTCACTTCATTTCTTCCAACATTGATCTTACACTGTCCCATGGGCAAAGCTTATCCTCTGCTCATTGAAATGCCAAATCTGTCTGAGTCGAAGTAAGGTATTTTGAAAAAGAGTTCGGCTTATTCACATTCTAGTCAACCCACCAAAATGTTCACAATTGGTGCTTGTTTCAGTGGCTTCTCTCACCAGTCTCAACCCCCACCACCCCCACACAAATAGGAGCCCCATCTTAATGTCCACATTTTTATAAACCCACGGCCATTGGCCAGCAAACTTGAAGTGTACCAATTTATGCTGAAAACAGAATCTGTGGTCATCAAGTTAATTTATGTATAACTTGATGGAAGCTTGACATCCGAACTTCAGCTCTGACTTGATATCAGAAGAATTTTAAAATTGTGAATGTGTAGTCTGTTAACAAGATTTAAGTCACTGAGTTAAGGTCGAGGACTATTGTAGACTTGAGACATGGAAGGTGAAGAGTCTTCACTGTCTCCTCTCTGATGTATAGATTTAAGGTTCAAGTTCAGTAACGGATGACAATAAACCTGATTAAGACCTGATAATATTAAAAGACAGCTAGAAATTTCTAAGGGGAAGGGCAAAGTTGCTGTTGTCTCTCTGGATATGATCCCTTGACATCGATGTGAATGGCAACTGAGTAGTAAGAGGAAGAAGGAATCACCTCAGCGTGGGCCCTGAGATACACACTTGATATTGAGAGAGGGGACCTACAGGGAAGAGCCTGTGTGGTGAACTCTTAGCATCTGCCTAGTGCAAGATTGCCATTTTTTTCAAAGGAACCCTGGGACTTTACATCCAACCTACGAAGCCTGAACGTTCCTCTGGCTGTAGCAGCCGATGAGCCGCTCCTGCCCAGGTGCTCATGAGATTTCCAGTTCCTACATAAAGCTACTAGTAGACAGTTTGTTGGAGGTGTCTGCACTGAATGTCAAGTTCAAGCAACAGAGGACAGTTACTTTGGCACAGACGGCTCCTTCCCTGGCAGGGGACCATATCCATCACATCTTTCCATGGTCGGCGTTAAAGGAGGCTTTTGTATCTTGGGTAAATGCTTCCTGAGGAGCCTGCAGAGTTGAGAGAAAGGATACAAACCAGAGCTTCGCTGGTGGACTGTGTTCCCTCCCGCTTACCTTCCCGCTGGGGTCCAGGGCAGCAAGACAGGAGGGAAGACACCTGAGTAGACTCAGTGATTTATTCATAGAATTATTCAAAGACTTATTCATAGAATAAAGACAAAATACAAGACACAATAGAAATGAAAACAAACACAGCAAAGCAGGAAAATAGCTTTCCTTGTCAGAAAGCACTGGTGTCTTTCCCATAAATGACAAACAGCAGACAGGCCTGGAGTTCTGGGCTTTATCAGCTGAGTCTAGCATAAGGTATTAAAACATAGTTTGATGAAACCATGAACCAAGTCCCGTGCGGGGCTGACTGGGGTTGAGCCATGAAGACCTAAAGACTTTAGACGTGATTTTATGGGCTCAGAGAAATTAAGTGACTTGCCAAAGGTCACACAGCATTGGGTACATACAAGCAGTATTCTGGATTCTGTGCTGCTTCTCCACAATTTATTTTAGATAATGGATGATAAAAAGGATTGAATGTATTTTGGGGATTTTATACTTCTTTCATTGGTCAAGAGGTTCTTTGTAAACCTTAAGTTTATCTTTGTATCTGAATAAACCAATGTGCCACGAAGGGGTTAATTTTCCTTTAAAAAAGATTTAATTTGTTTCTTCACAACTATTTTGTAAATAAAATGATGAGATCTTGAAAAAAGCCTTAGTAAGAGGAGCGTTGGATCTGCAAAAGAAGGTCTCAAGGCTCGATAGTCTTAAAGAAGAAAACTAAACTCTATACCCATGAGAAAAGAGCCAACGTTATTGTGGCTGACTTCCCCAGCCGCTTCCTCTGCATCCTCCACCGAGGATAACCACTTTTAGCAGTAACTCCCTGAAAAAAATAAAAGGGAGAATCAACTGTATTCTTGTATGTGTTTTCATATAAATTCAACTCGAATGCTTTTCCAAACATGATCTACCCAGTAGAAATCTAGAACACAAAAATATAATTAAATAATCACAGTTCTACAAATGTATCAAGGGGCGAAGGAATTATGCTTGGATGATACAAGAATTATATGTGGTTAATGTCTGGCTCAATTCTGTTAAGTGCTACTTTTACAACTGTGGAACACCTAATGGAAGGTGATGTTTCCAGTAATGGGACACTAAAGAAGCCTTCTTCTTTTCCGGGTGTGATTGTTAGAAACATTCAGACCACGTGGCCTGTGACAGACTCCCACCAACCGGCCCCGCCCCATGTCTTTATACCAGTCCTAGTATCTCCTTCTCAGGCGCCTAGGTGACACACAACACAAAGACTACTGAGAGCCCAGTTATGAGATGAATGAAGTGTGTTGTTCCCTTGTAAAGTAATCATTTGCTACCAAGTCATGTCAGACGGGCCACAGTGTAGGCAGAACCTGTTGCAGCAAAACAGGTTGGTTTTGCCTCTCTCGGAGGTGAGACAAGCAAGCGCCCCTTCTATCCTGAGATGTTCAGCGAAGCAACATTTAGACCAGTACTAGTAAATGTCATACATTTAACAAGAATATTGGGGGAGGGGCGGGAAAGAGGAGGAGAATGGGAGTTTTTCAAAGAGGAATTGAATTTAGCTTGTTTAATAGTTCATTTTCATAACAGATTTTTTTCTCATACATAGAAAATAATATTTTCTCATATGGTATAATGGTATTAATCATCTCTGGCTTCCTTTGAGGTGGCCAAAATAATCATGTCAATTGTTCGTGTATTTTAAAACATTTATTATTGCTGTCTGTGTTGTTTCCTTTGTGCTTTCATATTGTATATGCACTAACATTCTGGTATGTTTTCCCAATAAATAGGTCGTCATGGAGATGGAGGTTATTGGCCAATTGATACTAATTTCATCGATAGAAGCACTCTCAATGGTAAGTATATAAATTAGGTTATATTGGATTAGTTTTATTAATTAAATGGTTAATTCTACAGTGTCTGAGACACATTTTCTATTGACTACAAGTGCCAAGATTGCCAGACTTAGAGTTTTAGTGGGACTGATAGGAACATGAAGTTATTAGCAAATCTGTAGCTCGTTCTATCAGAAGACAGTGCCAATGAGAGCTGGCAAGTACACAAAACAGAGTCCAAAAAGCCAAAGCATAGAGAATTTCATAACTGACAGAGGGCTGTTAAATCTCTAGATCTGAAAAGGTTACATGTATTTAAAATAGTTCCAAATGTTCATTTTTATCAGAGAGAGGTGATACCTATGATACACTGAACTGAAATCCACTCAGTTTCATAAATTGACATTACCGGTACTTTTTGCCTTTAGAGTACATTTGCTCTTCAGAACCCTCTAGCACCTTATAGTCAACTTCCCTTCACAAGGTCAAGGTTAGACATTTATTTCTGCTCATCCTAATGGGGAATTCTCGTACTCTTGGCTTTGACGATGACAAGATGGAGGTAATCTTAGAACTGCGTGGAAGAGGCAGGTTGGGATTGGAGACATCTGCTAGGGTTTGGCCTGAGTTTTGTTGAAACAGAAGCTATGGGAAGTAGGATTAATAATTACCAAGCTCCAAGGGACTGACGTATATATGATAACTTCCTTCTATAGGTTTCTAAAAAATTGTTGATATTGCTGTCGATTGGCTTGGTTTACTAAAAACAGATTTCATATATTCGAAATACAAATGTGAACACATGTAACTGTCATCAAGTTTAAGATCTAAAATACTCAGCAATGCCATGGAAATCTCTTGTATATCTCTGCCTTACCACATGCTTCCTAACATTTCCTCTATCGCTCACTGTGTTGGAACCGCTCTCTCAAATACAGTGTTTGCCATATATGTATGTGTATCCCTAAACATTATGTTTGAGTATACATGTTTCTAACTTTAAGAAATGACATCACACTGTAGGTAGACTGCTGTAGCGTGCACTTATCTTTAATTTCATTGTTAAGATTTATTCATGTATTTGCAAACAGCTCTCCTTCATTTATCTTTGCTGCTAGGTAGTACTCTATTTTATGAAAATAACACAATGATTTATTTAACCATTTTAGCAGGTTTTCATGAGAAATTTGATTAATGATTAGCTAAAAATCCATTTGATTGGTCTTCTGTTTAAAAAAAATAATCCATACGAGCAGCCAAAATTGCAATTTAAAAGTAGCTGCTGATCATGAAATGAGAGGAAAGGGGTAAGTTAAGTGATTCTTTCCCATCAGAGGCTATGATAACCCAACGCATCCATTTCTCCAAAGAGCATCTAATCTGAGGAGTAGATGGGATGCTCCATTGAAAGCTCAGTGTTCTCCCTCCCCTGGCCAGTGGGGTCTCAGCAACACAGTTTTGCCTGTTGACTCTTCCAGTCGCCAGGCATACCCTGCACTGTTATCAATGCATCAGTTAGCCAGACAAGTACACTTCCTTACATTTAAACTCCTTAAATATATTCTAATGAAGCCTACCTAACGCTGTATCTAGGATATTCTATCCAGGTTGCTACAGCCCTCACCACTTCTGTTGTCTCTTACAGAGTTACTCTTCCCTCATTCTAGTACTCTCTCTAGTACTTCGTTTAGTAACATTTTTATCTCTTGTAGGTATTGGCGTTTTAGATGCCTATTATAGCTAGTGCCTGGCTCTGATAGTTTCCGGGTTCCAGTATACACAAGAGGAACTTTGGCAGTTTCACAGGAGAAACATAAAAAGAAGGATGTGTTGGGGCTGAAAACAGACCAAGGGCACATTATGGTTACGTATGGTAATTCCCTCCCCCAGACTTTGCCAATTTCATTCTCCTGCTTGACCTTTTGTCTGAAACCTCAACAATATGCCAGACACTTTGCAAGCACCTGAGCAGTCAGTAGGAAATGCTCTGAAGCCCTCACTGCAGCCAGGCACTGGCTATGAGCCATGAGACATGTTGGAAAACGACCACCACAGAAGCAATCAACGAAGAGGGAGAATTACCCACATGGACACGGCCTCGAAGCACACTCTGGAAAGATGAAAGAGAGTGAGAAAAATCCCAGAAATGTGAAGAAAGGTAGAGAAGGTCACTGTTGAAATTGTGTGGATACATAATTGTAGTATTTGATACCCTGAGACAAAGAGGTTCTAGCTTAGGAGTCCATACGGGGAATTAAGATTTTCCAGTTTAGAATCATCCTGCACAGCTTTGAGATGCTATGTCTATGGGAGTTTCAAGTTGGAATTCATTTCCAGCTAAAGGCATGACTATAGGGTAATACTTTTTGAAAAGACAGAATGCCAGGAAATTAAAGAAGGATCAGTATACATAATTGAGAAAGAACAATTATCGGCCCCCAGTTTCCATCCACTACTGAGCTGTGTTACATGTGAAAGATAGAGTGGATGTTTGCGACAGACAGGAAACTATGTAGTCTCTTAACTGTGTCCTAAAGAACTTTAATTTTGAATAGGATTGCCAAATTTAGCACCTAAAACTACAGGAAGCTCAGTAAAACCTGAATCATTTCTAATTGTCTATAAATATGAGATGAAGAAAAATATTGCAAGGGATTTCCACTGCAATATTTCTCAATGTGCATGTGCAGAGGCAGCTAGAAATAATTCAAGTAACTCAATCTCTTTATTTTTAATTACTAAATCTGGACTTTCCAATTATGGATCAAGTTTAAAATCATGGTGTTGACTATTTGAACTTGAACTTCTAAATAATACAAATTCTGTGGTTGAAAAGAAATCCCAGCACAATTTCGATGTTAACAGATTAGTCAACAATAACTGTTCATAGCAGTCAGACTCCAGATGAAGAGAATGACAGTAGCTGGGAGAAATGCTTTTCATTGCAAGTTTTGCCATTGTATTTAATATTCCTAGTGAAAAATATAGTTGTAAAGGTGATTGTGATTAATCTGAAATACATTACCTCATAGGAGAAAGCTGAAGATAAAAACAGACAAATGGCTTCTGGTTACACTGAACCAGTTTCGATTATTGACATTATTCCTTCTTAATTTCCTGCATTAGGTCATCACGTTATAGGTATTTCTTGTTAAATGAATGGGATGAAAAAAGCACCTGAAATATTTCTAGAATCCCTACTGGAATAAAAAATTGTTACAGGCTGCTTGACTAAGTTGAATTGATAACCTCCGAGAGACATGCATGGTGGAGGGCAGAATTAATCTGTTTTCTTTTTCTGTTTTGCTAGCAGATAAATGATAATAAATTTGTCATTTGACTTTAG
Organism: Micronycteris hirsuta; assembly: GCA_004026765.1. Classification (NCBI taxonomy): domain Eukaryota; kingdom Metazoa; phylum Chordata; class Mammalia; order Chiroptera; family Phyllostomidae; genus Micronycteris; species Micronycteris hirsuta. The sequence continues at coordinate 26,416 of PVJI01003204.1, forward strand.
CTTGGGCCATTACAAGCAAATCAGCAAAGACATTTAAAAACCTTAGCTTCTGATTAAAATCTTGCTCATGTCTTATGCCTGAAGAAGGGGTAATATTTTCCATATTTATGGACAAATGACATCCTGACTGGTAAAACTCCAACCCTATTCAACCTTTAAAATGTAGGCTGCATCAACAAGAGCATTATAAAATCTGAATTTTTGAACTTTATATACAAGGAAGAATTCCATACATCTTCTCTAGAGTGATGGACTTTTGGAGGTCTCCCATCTTTTCCTACCTTGCGGGATTCATCCTTCAGTGCATTGTAAAGAATAATAGCTTCTTGTCAGGATGCTCAAGCCAGTTGCAAATAAATGGAGACCTCACTTATCATTTACTTTCTCCAACAGAATGTTACTCTTTTTTAAAATGCACTGTTGGAATTCAGAGAAAAAAACCCAAAGATATAATTCATGTTTACTATTGTCGTTAGAAGCCCATAATTAAATTGAAGCTACTGAAGAGGTTTCCTAAATTATTTTATGATGACAAGTACAAGCAAAGCCAATATGTGGTGATATGGTAGTATTTTACTTTTATGAGGCATTCAGTTTTGGATTATAGTCCCCATTTTTAAAGCAGAAAGACCTTCAAATTCTGATGAATGTGATTTTCATAGTTATTATTTGAATGAATGACAAGAACAGTGAAAATTACATCAGTGCCACCATGTTTTCTCACCAGGGAAGATAAATCACCACTTTATTTTTGTTGGAGGTTCTTCCTACAATTTTAAAATTAGTAATTTTGGCTAAGAAATCTTAAACCCTACAAAAATGTTTCTATATTGACTTCACCCTTTGAAAACTAAACTAAGATTGACGGATGTTGATACTTTGGTGAAGCATTATTTAAAAATCAATGTTACAATTAATTTTTGATAATACAGAATCATATTAGATGTTTTCTAAAACATGCCTCATCCTCTATGTTTAGGAGAAATGCCACAAGTTTTCCTCTAGTTTTGGAAACCTTTGTTTTTAGAACTCAGTAACATTTAAACTAATCTAAATAAAGTATACATAAAAGCTCTTTCCGTATTTGCATGAAAGGACCAACAGAGACTGAATAAACTGTTTAAAAGATACTGAACAGACACTGGAATGCCAAAAAAAAAAAAGTCCAGAAATAGAATTTTACAGCTGTTTTCGCTATGGAAAGATCATTGAAGTGGTCCAGGGTCTCAGGTTCTAGTCTACAAAAGCCTCTGCCCACCTGCAACCCAAACAATATCTATCCCAAGTAATTTTAAGGATCCCAGATAATCCCAAACCCAGGTTCTAGAACTGACTTTGCCAGGGTTTAGGACTGTGTCAGTCAGCTCGCTTAAACTCTTTGGATTTTAGTTTTTCATGTGAGCACAGGACATGTGAAGCTAGGTCCTGATTTCTCAAACTCAGAGTTGTTGCAAGCTGGGGCTGGATGATTTTTACTGGGAGGCCTGTCCCATGCATTTTGTAGGATGTTTATCAGTACTCCTGGCCTTTGCCCATTAGACGCCAGTAATATTCCCCCCGTCCATGTCATAACAACAAAAACTGTCTCTAGACATTGTCATATTTTCCCTTGAAGGGGGGCAAAATCTTCTCGGTTGAAAACCACTGATCTGAAGTACCGTTCCCCGAAAGATGTTTTGGGGTACAGGGATCCCATGAGAAACTCTGAGAAAGAAAAAAACAACAACAGTGCTTCATTAACCAGGCATTGGGAAACGTGCTTGGCCACTCACTTCTCTTTGGCACAGTTCTGCCCTTCTATCTCAGCACCAGATCTCAGTCTTGAGAGGGCTTCTCTGCTCACTCTGTACTCTTGATTCTGGTGATCTCATCCTCTCCCAGGCTTCTAGTTCCACCTATGTTGCCAAATTCTAGCTGCCTCCTTATAATGTATCATAAGATCTCATACCTGACACATTCAAGACGACGTTTGTTCTGCCCTCACTGAACCTGCCTTTCACCCTCTTTCTCACTGCAGATATAAGGACTATTAAGCCTGAAGCTGACTCCTCCCCTCTTTCCATCCCCTATGCAATCCACTTTGTTCATTTACTTTCAAACCGCATTGCATAACAGTCCACTTTGCCTGATTGCAGTCGCCACCGTCTCAGTTCAATCTGTCATGGTCTCTCACTCGGGGAACTCCAGTATTCCCTGTGCTGGTCTCTCTGCTTTCCCCACCAACCCCTCCCCATGCAGCAGGAAGAGATGTCTTCTTAATACACACCAAGTCTGTCACTTCCTTGCTGGAAACCGTTCAATGCTCTGTGACTCTACTTAGGGTAATTGACTGTGTTCTACAAAGCTCTGTCAGAACTGGGTCCTGTTTCTCTTTCTACCCTCATTTTGTGTCATTTCCCTTTTGCTCACAATGTCCCAGACACATGGCCCGCTCTCATTTCCCTTGTAGAGGAACAGAAACTAGCTCCTAGCAGTCTTCTATGTTCAGCTTGAGTGTTACTTCTATGGTGCAGCCTTCTGACGTCCCTCCTTCACCAGTGGTCATTTTTGTCCTCCCTTCTATGTAAATTTCACTTCTGTTTTAGGCACTAATTGCAGTTGTAATTTTATGTTTATTTACTTCCTGATTTGTTCACTATACGTTTTTCTCCAGTAAAATTCTAAGCTCCGTGGGGTCAAAAATCATGCTTCTGTTTGGGTGTTTTTGTTTTTGTTTTTTTTTGGGGGGGGGTGATGGGTGGAATAGCATGGCAGGTTGAGAACAATCACAATATTTTAATTTGAAAATTGTTCTCAGTGCACATAATATACAAAACGACAGTGATATTCAAATTATTGTGAAACAATGAAGTTGGACCTGTAAATACTTCCTAATGGTTCCACAACCTGGGGGTTGTTCCCACTCTCCCTTTCCAGAAAAATAACTCAGAAACGGAGCTTTCAAAACCCTTTTTAACAGCTCCCAGGTGAGAAGTAACCTGACTTTCTATTCATGTCACAATGACCAGACTGGATACATGTTTTAGGAATGGAAAAGATTGATCATTTAATACATATGATATATATTTTTTTTTCTCTGAAACAACTAGTTAGGCAGATGTGTGCCTTCATTAAAATTATGTATGCTTTTTATCTCATGTAGTTTCTTTTTGCCTGCTTAAATCCTTTTCTGCCCCCTCCCAAGATTTATTGAGATATAATCGACATATAACATCATGTAAGTTTAAGGTGTACAATGTGTTGATTTGCTACACTTATAAACTGCAAAATAATGAACACTATAGCTTAGCTAACACCTCCATCCCATCACATAATTACCATTGAGTATTTAAGTACCTTAGCAACTCCTAAGTATATTATAACACAGTATTATCAACTGCAATCACCATGCTGCACATTGTAGCTCCAGAATGTACTCATCTTATAACTGGAAGTTGATACTTTTCAGCCAACATCTCTGCATTGGCGCCAACCCGCAGCCCCTGGTAACTCTCATTCCAGTGTCTATTTCGTTGAGTTCAGCTTTTGAAGGTCCCACATACGAGTGGTTCCTGCAGCCCGTGTCTTTCTCTGACTTACTTCACTAGCGCAACACCCACGAAGGCCCACCTATGGTTTGATCACAACATCATGTGCACAGCAGCTAGTGGGTCTGCAGTCCATGTTTATGAAATAATTGGATACGTTCTCTGACATCCCAGCCCGTCCTGTCTTGGCCATGCACAGCTCAGATAAGCATGCTCAAAATTCCAAGATTTCAGAAAAGAAATATGTTTTCTAATGTAATTGATCATGGCACTTTTCTTCTCCATAATGCTGATTAATATTTCATTTTAGAGAATATTTGGATAGATTATCTGTGAGATGAATGACTATTTGGCATCTTATGTCAGGCAGAAATGCTTTGAACTAGTCAATGCCGTATGAATTCCAGTTCAAATTCAATGGTCTGTAAAATGTTTAAGATGTCTATTGAGCTCAAAGTGCTCTAGTAACAAAACTATGATCAGTGAAGACTGCAATTGTAGGAGAGAAGTTCAGTCCTGAACTAGAAACCTTCAGTGCATCTGTTTCTCTCCTCAGAACTGGACTGGTCAAATGGATGTGGACGCTGTTTACCTGGCAGTTGACATTGTGGAGCTCTTAGGGCCCAGACATTATGGCAGGTGCTCAAAAATAGGAGCCAGGACTCCTGGATTCAACAATTGGCTTTTTCTACAAGAGAATTAAGTGTGCAGAGTACTGGTCTACTAATGAGCATCCAGCAGAGTGTTGGAGGGCAAATATGATAAATATAAAGTATTCTTGAAAGCTCACCAAGTATTATTAAAATGAAAGACGTTATACTAAACCCATTTTCATAATCATTGCCAAAACTTTAGATCCATCAGATTATAAAATACTTTTTGCTTTTATTAAATTTAACAGAAAAAAATGTGAAATCTTTTATGATGATCAAACATCATGAAAGTAGAAAAATGGATGGAAGGCTCATGTGATTTAAAACAGAATGGATTCTTTTCTCACTGTTATCAGTGAAACAGCTAGATCTTGGCTACTCAGACACTGGATGCCCATACTTTTGTGCTATCACTAGAAACAGATGCATTGGTATACTATATTTCTCTTTAATTTGGAAAGAATGAAATAATTGAGCTGCATTGTGATGTCCACTGAGTGCCAGCTCTGGGCAGGGCATGAGTTCCATGTGTTGTACCTCTTGTCTCATGAAAAAATCAGTGTCCAGGAGGATATTAGCAAGTCTTTGAATCACACGATGCCACTTTCCCTCTGAAGGTGGCCAATGTCATCTTGCCCCCCCTGGAGCCGGGCTGTCTCCCAGAACTCTTAATTGCGCTAATCTAGATTTGTGAGCTCTAAAATTCTTCCTAATTTGGAAGAGCCTGTTGATATTTTTAAATGTATGGTGGATCATCATTACACAGAGATTCTGTATGTGTGAATTCACCTACTTGCTAAAATGTATTTCTTTAACTCCCGAAATCAATATTTGTAGTGCTTTTATGGTCCTTGGTGAACATGTCCAAAGATATAAGAAGCCCAATGCTTGTAAACTCCTCCGAGAGGGAGCAAGGGGCCACTGCATTGTTTCAGCTCACACTAAACAGGTGTCCTTTCTGTGATACACGTACTTAGAGCCATTTTTTTCATTTTTGTATTTTTTGTTGGTGGTTTCAGGGTATCAAGTAGCCACTAAATGCGATGCTGAATGCTGTTTAGTGCCGTTACATTCAAAACTCTGTGATGTGCCTTTCAGAGAAAATATATATGTTAGTATACAACACTGTAACTCATGTCTAAATTCCAGTTAGACATGAGTTACAGTGTTGTTGGCTATGAGTTCAAGTAAATGGATCAACATTGTTTTTAAATAAGGCATCTTTAAACCGAAACACACATAAAACAAGGTTATATATTGATTGGTTGATAAAAAGTTTATGACTAGAGACTCACAGGACCCTAACCCTGTATTTCCTCTAGAAAATATAAAAAATACTTAGTATTTTCTAATTTAGCGTTTGTGGCAACTTCATAGAATACAACTCCTTCAAATAATGAGGATCAGCTACATCCAGAGAAACCACTGAACTTGGCTTTCTTAACTGATTGATGACTGATAATCTGGTTATTCAGCTTTTGAATCAAGATTAGGAAATTCATGAAAGACCTTGAATGCCAACTTTTAAACTGATGGCAACTTTTATGAGAAAGTTATAAAGGATTGAAATGAAAGATGTATAATGTAAAGTTCTCCTGAACCCTAACTCCCTGAGGAAAATGATCTCAGTATTATCTCTCTAATGCTCAGCAGTTGTTATTTTTTTTTAACTGAAACATGTTGTCTTCCTCTGTGAAAAGAAAGAAAGAAGAGGAGAAATTTGAAAAATTCTGGTTTACAAGGATTTTAAAAAGTTCATAAGGTTTACTGCTGTGTACAACTCAAACTAGGTTTATTAGAAATGGTAAGCTCTTTATATTTGTCATGCTAATAAAAATCCATAAAATCCCCAACTATCTCCATTATAAGGTTTCATATAAAATATTAATTTATTCTAATCAATTAGTTTATTAAGCACAGAAAGGCATATTGAGATACTGTTGTTAAATGGCTTTTTAAATTGTTAGTAAATCTATGGTACAGAAAGTTCTGATCTTTCATTACTTGTCCTATTTCTTTGTAGTCAATGTAAAATTATTCCAAGGACATCTCATTTCTTTCATTTATTATCAGAATCTTTCAACAGGTGATGCTATTAAAAACTTCTGATAAGTTCTTCTCCCTAAGATTCAATTTATATCAGAAGCATTTATTATTTTTCCAACAATAATGAATCAGCAATAATTTATTTAAGTGACTGTTTTTTTTTTTTAAATAACATTGAAAGATAGTGCTTTGATTTTGAGGTAAGTTTTGGGGTGTTATATTCATGTTTGAGAAGTTCATTTATCTTTCATATGAAGGATTATTTCTAAAAATTGTGTAGTTTGGAAGTCCACACCAGAAGTAACCCAGACAGTATGGGATATTACTCATTTAGGCACCATTTTATTTCTCTCAATAGCCAAATGATATTTTAAGCACTTACTCTGCGTCAGACACTGAGGTGGTTCCTTTGTGCACAGTGCCTTTAATTCCAACAGTAACCGTATAATTATTAATATTATTTTCATTGTATAGGAAAAAAGCACTGAGTTGCGAAAGGCCTGGACATGTCTCTCAGGGGGTAGAGAAGGCTCATACAAGTTATTATAGAAGTACATTCAGACTTAGGTCTAGGGAAACGTCCAAACGCATTGCTTTATGCAGCTTTCTAAATTAATTTATAACTAAAATTATAAGCTAATGTACTGTTTTGATTTGTATCTTGAAATGACAAACATGACACTGAGCAGGGTATGTCTAATCGATCGATCGCCGACTGAGGTTTAAAGAAAACAATACAAGGACATTAGCCGTTCTTTTTAACATAAACAAGAGATCAAAACTGGTTTATTAGTCTGTTATTTTTTGCCTAAATATTGTCTACCGTGAGGAACTGTTGCAACACAGGAAAACATTTATATCAGGATTTTATGACACAATTTCAAACTTGTTGGCTGCTTTTAAGTGGAATTCATGTTCTCTCAACGGGTTGAAAATTAAATGTGTTTTATAGATAGCGTCTTAAAGGGAATAGAGGTAAATTGTGAGTGGTTGGTGCCAAACTGTTTGTCTTTCATACCCTCAAATCCATAGTATTTCCTCATAAAGCACAGCCCTGTCGGTCCCCGTCACGCTGAATTCTCATAGGACAAAGCAGCCTTCTTCCTCCCTGCCCCACTTTCTGGCCAATACAAAAGCCTAATGTTTTTTTTTTAATTCAGATATAATTCATATAACATAAATTTACTCTTTTAAAATGCACAGTTCAGTGGTTTCCAGTATATTCTCAGGTTGGGCCAGCAACGCCACCATGTAATTCCAGAACATTTTCATCGCCCCAAAAGCAAAGCCTGTCCCCATTAGCAGTCCTTCCCCATTCACTTCCCTCCTCCCTACCCCCCACTGGCCAACCCTAACCTACTTTCTGTCTCTATAGTTTGGCCTATTCTAGACATTTCACATGGGTGGCATTATCCAATAGGTGGCCTTTTGTGTCTGGCTTCTGTCACTTAGCGTAATGTTTTCAAGGTACATGCATGTATCTTTACTTCATTCCACTTTTACGGCTGGATAGTGTTTCATTGTTGGATAGGCCACACGATATCCACTCACCAATTAGTGGACATTGGGTTTCCACTGTTGGCTATTCTGAATAATGCCACTATGAAAGCTAATGGATAAGACTGTGTGGGCAGAGGTTTCATTTATGTTGGATAGATCCTTTAGACCCTTCCTCTCGTTTTTCATGGCTTTGTTCTCAGTTTCAGTAATAGCGGCTCTGTCCCAAATGACAGGACCTCTTCACATCCTCACAGAGCCTGGTAAACACGGGGCTGCCATAGCTCCTCAAACCTGACCGCCGTTTGCCTGTCTTTTCCCAGAGCCACCCATTGGCCAGATGCACCCCCCGCACGGCAGTGTCACTCCGCAGAAGAACAGCAACGTGCTCGTGATCGTCGTGGTCACCGTGGGCATCCTCACAGTGCTGGTGGTGGTGGTCGTGGCTGTGATTTGCACCCGGCGCTCGTCAGCCCAGCAGAGAAAGTAAGTTACCAGCTGGTTCCCAAGAGGAGGGAAGTCCCCACCTTCTCGGACTTCCCTCTCCTTGATTCTGTTTTCGAAGGCTCTCTCCCTTGCTCTTTCAGAATTCCTTGCGTGTGCCTTCTCTCCTGACCTGGGCAAAACCTTGCCCTGCAGCCAGTCCATGGCTATTAACATACGGGAGTGAGGACCAGACTTGCAGGTTTAATTATAGCATCCTGGAGATCTGCTCTGCATTCCCATTTCATTTTACTTCTTGAAGCCAGATTCTTCCTTTCAAGTGACAGCAGGTGTCCCTTAAGTAACACCTAGGGAACAGACTTCACCATGTCTCCACTTATGGCCCTCTCTGCAATTCTGTATAAAAGGTGGAAGTGCTCCTCTAAAGGAGACCTGTAGGTGTTTAATCAATGCCTGTTGTGTGAATGACCACCTATAGAAAACCAAACACAATGTGGTCATAACACATTAGTTCAGAGGCAGCAGTTAAGGAGGAAGAGAGATCCAGGAATTTGGAGTTCTCGGCTACAGCTTATTCTCAGAAAACTTCAGTAACTGAGGGGTTTGAAAGTACTTTTGCATTAGGCAGCTCTAGGCTCTAGTACAAGCAGAGCATGAAACATCAAAGTACACAGTTTAGAGTGGAAAGCTGGCTTTAATTCAGCTTATCCTTTTTTCATCAATACTCCATAACCAGCGTATTAACCTTGTGTCAGCCAGGTGTGGGAATCAGCAATAGCCTCCTGGTTGTTCTCTGCCTCCTTGCCAACCTGGCGCTTTTTCAGATCCATCCTGGTGGGTCTCTTTCAGCTGGACCGTCTCACTGCATCGGCTACCACCAGCTCTTCCCTTGTTGTTGTTGTTTTTCTGACAGAATGTTTTTTTCGTATTGAGGAGCAAATGGCTAAACTCTTAAATGAAATCTACCCTGCGTTACCTACTATATATCACTTGCACTGATTTTCAAAGTTTTAAGATTCTCTAGCAAATAATTTTCCCTCTTCCCTTGTACCTCAGACTTTCTCTTTTTTAAAAAACCTGTGACCATATTTGTTGGTGTCTCTCGAATCTTCTAGCATCATGAAGTGAGGTGTTTAGAAACAGGATACAGGAGTGTATACATATGGAAGAAAGCTACGTGGGGAGGGGGCGTAGATGCAGCCTTCGTATTTAATTTATATATGTGCAGGGGACATTTCGTGTCCAGCTGCATTCATGTGATTAGACTCTCTTGAAGCTGATGATGGCCAGTGTGCTGGTCTATTGTGCTCACACAGGAAACCAGAAAGCTGAGCTTAACAAGGCCCGTCTCTTATGCAAGCATTCTGGGAATTGACAGTCGCCCGCAGAGCTCCCAGAGTGTTGGGCGCTTGGTGAGGCTCTGGGGCCAAAAGGTAATTGAGTAAGTAATAGAATAATCTCATGGTCCAGCATTCCCGGGAAAGGGGTGGTGCAGCCATAGAATGGCGGGGCATCGAGGCAACGGGTCTCTGACGAAGAAGCACTGAGGAAAACTCACAAAAAATGGAAGTGGGGAAGACAAAAAACAAACTTGGCGTATCCCATGACCGTCTTAAAAACAGACAAATTCATTAAATTAAATTTAACCAGCTAAACCATCCGTAGCAAGGTATTGTGCTCTGTTTTTCATTTTTATCCTTGCAAGAATACTTGAGGGTTATATTGACCTGATGAACTGGAATACTGGACATAGTTTGTTCCATAGAGAAAATGCTAGTCTTTTCCATGTGCGAAAGCAGGATTTAATTTGAGAGAAACTCTCAAATTGTCTTAAATGCCACACAAAGCACTTTGGTAAGAACTTCAAGATTTTATTTAGAAAGAGTAGAAGCTGAGCCCTGGGTATGACTTGTTTTTAAAATTAAGGAATGAGAAAAAGAACAAATCATTCCATCAGTAGCTGAAAACCCTAAGAAAGTAAATTCAGAGTTCCCGCACTGGGTGCCTCTCCTCCCTCCCAAAGTCTCTTAATAATTACTTGGCAAGTTTTCACAATGTTTCTCAGCAACAGAGCCACTGGCGTTCATCTTTATCTCTTTGCATGTGTTAACAGAAAAAGGAGAAAAAGAAAAGTTTCTCTTTCTAGACATTTCTGAGTTTTAATTTAGTTTTTTTTTTATTTTATTTCATTGAGGACTCCTTCCCTGATACCACCACCACTGAGCCTTTTAGAACAAATTAAGTAACACAGATGAAAGCGAAGTCAATTCCAATTTGAAACTGAAATAATGTCCCTCAGAGGGCTCTCAGAAAAATGGGACTTTAATGTAATTAATAAGGCGAAGTAGGAAACCCATTCATGGACTCCTTCAATATCTCTCTGTCTGAGAGTGCTAGAGAATGTAAATTTTCTTTGTGTTTTATTAGGGGACTTGAATTGAATTCAAATGGATTTGAAACCTATGTGTGTGTACCGTCAGTAATACCTCATTCAATGTAGTGCCTGTGCTTTCTATTCTATGATTACTCATATTCATAAGGTTTATCATATATGCTCGTATATAATAATGAGGTAGGTTATTGCATTAACTCACATTCCAGTTTGTAAGATTTTAGTTTTTATGATATAAAATAACCGACAGAAGTTAGAACCCAAGATCTAGTTCTGATTCTACCAATTCCTTAATTAAATTAATGGTATTAAATTAAATCTAAGGGAAGATCTAATTCCTGTTAGTTTCCTCAGATGAGAAATAGGATTATATACCTTTTATCGTTCCCTCTATCTTATAAATGCTGAAATTCCCCATGGAATACTACTGAATTATAGAAACACATAGCAACATTTAGCTTCACACTAATATGAAATAAAAATAATTTTGCATTTATCTTTAGTTATTAATTTAAATTTTTATACCACTTTGAAGAGATACCCCTCATACATTTTGACTTTGTGAGATTAGAGGATATCATAATATAGAAAAAGTGTTTTATGAAAGCTTAAATTGATGAGAGTGTTCTGTGTTTTTAATGAAGTAATAACATTTTTCTGGCCAAAATATAGAACATGTATATGATGTATCCACAGAGACTAAAGACAACGTATTTGACATTGATAATGTCCTGGAAATCCAAGACATATGGTTGTCACATTTCTAAGGCAGTGACCTGTGCAGATGGTCCTGAACTTGTCTGAATGCATTAAACATAAAGATGTAAATAAAATCCAAGGTACACTGGATAGAACCACCAGTTGACTAAGCCTCCTATTTGATTGGACAGGTACACAGCAAGTTTTAAATGTTAGCACCCATTCAAATCTTGACTAAAATAATTAGTTTCATTACTGAGGATCAAATGTCTAAACTCTTAAATGAAATCTACTCTACTTTAACTATCATAGGTCGCTTGTGCTCCTTTTCAAAATTTTAATATTTTAATCATTTTTCAATATCCACCACACAGAGATTTTAACTGGTAACCCCTTAAGACACCAATATATCTTAATTCCATCTCAAAAAATACAAGTTTATTTGAGCATCTAGAACCCATTTTCCTGGGTTTCTAACACAATAGATTTTTTTTTAATTTTATTTTTAGTAGCAGTCAGTAGACTAAAAATAGTAAAGAGAATGAGCAACCTTGGGGAAGGATTTGGATGGAGGATTCAGGACAGGTGTTTCTACTTCCCAATATATTTTTTTCCTGGTTTATTGTTATCATTTTCCACCCTCAGGTAAGGCCTCCTCCTTCCTGCAGCCCTCCCTACATTCCCAGTGAGGCAGAGCTTCCTCACCTCAGTCTCCCTTCAGATCTTGGGCACATGTCTCTCTGATCAGGAGAATTAGTGCCCAGCAATGTGTCTGCCTCCCGTGAAGAACTTGAGCAGAGTGCACCTAAGTACAGAGTGGGAACTTACTAATTTATTATAATTTGGCAAAGAGTCTATGAAATGGTAATAGTACTTGAGAACTTCCCAGGGCCTTGTCAAATAAAATGAATACTCAGTCAATGCTGGTTCTTACCCATTCACATTCCCAGCATACCCATTGAAAGTGAAAAGAAAAGAAACTCCTCTTATAACAATAAGTTATAGGCAAAGCAAGGAGCAGATGGGCCAATAAAGAATCAAAGAATGGCCTTGCCTAAACTACTTTAAGTCAATAATGAAAAAGTGTATCATGTGCATCATACAAAGTACTTACAGATCTGATTGCAGTTAACTCTTGAGCTATAAATCTTTCTGCATTTTCCCAAAGGCTTACTGGCATTAACAATGTTGCTACAGAGGCAAAGCCTCCTATGACTTGGTCCCCTCTACTTTTTCAGCTTTACTACCTACCATGTCCCAGTGCAGGCTCCTTACTCCACAAAAGCAGAAATTCCCAAGAGCCACATCATTTTTCATTCATTTAGTAAGCTCCCAATGTCTAACCTATCTTTGCATTTCTAGTACTTAGCAGAGTTCATGAACAGTTACTGAATAAACAAATGAATAAATGTTTTTAAAATGCTGGATGATGCTGGAGATGTGAAAGAACAGAGCTTGTTCCAGTATCACGGGAGGAAAGCCATCCCCAAGCTGGGAGCATCTGGCTGGCTCAGTGGGCAGACGGTGACCAAGGCAAGGCAAGCGGTAGGGAGACATGAGGGAAGTGACTTCATTATTTAAGGATCACACTGACGTACGGTGAGGAGGAAGTCTTCTCGAAGGAGAGAGGAAAGAATCAGTAGTTTGTAAGTAATAGGACCGTGGAAGCATCCTGGGTGCAAGAAGTAAGATTAAATAATTAGATGGGTAGATGGACAGATGGATGGGTTATAGACTGACAAACAAAACAAAACACAAAACACCAGTCTATGGTTATGCTGTGAAAGCTTTGCCACAGTATGAGAAATAGCAGAGAGCCTTAGAAGACGCCTTACTTTATCTTTATTCAAAAATACATGTGATGGGAAGAAACGCCCCTATTCTACAACTATTTCTGAAAGTCGAAAGACTTCTGGTACCTATAATGACCGGTGCGCGTGTGGGAAGGATACATGTGATATGTCTATATCAAATAGAAAAACTAGATTTAAAATAAAAACAAACAACATCAAATAATTCACTGACAGTGCTTCTAAAACTTTAGGCGCATCAGGCTCCCCTCCAGGTTGCGGGGTCTCACCTCTCCCTAGTTTCTGACTGATAAGATCTGAGGTGGGGCCTGAAGATGTGCATTTCCAACAAGTTCCCAGGTGACCCTTGCAGCTGGAACCCCTGCACTAGGTCCCTTGCACACAGACGTTGAAGATCCCAATGGTGGGACAGAAGAACTGGGGACCAATGAGCAGCAGTCATCATGTCAAGGAACAGGCAGATGGACAGGAGGCCAGGGCCACAGCTGTTCCTGTAGGTTGGAGGACACATTTCAGACCCCTTAGGCAGGAGCAAACATCAGTTTCATTACAGATCTGCTGGACTACCATCAGAAGGAGAGGGGGACCTCTCTAAAGCCAAAGATTTCTCTCTTGATAAAAGACAATATAGAAAATGAAGGCAGTTAAATGGTCTTTCACAGAGCATATACAAAAAAGGAAATAAAAGTCTGTTTAGAGATCTTCAGATTCTTGACTGACAGTAGACTGGGTGGATGAGTAGCTTTTCAGAGGAGGACTGGTCTGATTAAAAGCCATCAGAAAAATGCCTATGCATTTTAGCAGGAATGATCATTTCTTCCCATATGGATATTATAAATTATAACCTCAAAAGGATTCTGCCTCAACCAGGTTTGTAGCTTTTTTTAAAATATGTATAAAATTCATCGGGGGATGCTTGGTCTTGAGGTCAGGGGGACTGGGACATGGAGGAATGGATAAGGCATGCACGTAAGCAAAGAGAAACGAGAATTTATCACTGCTTCTAGTTTCAAACATTATTTGATTGATTGATTTACCACAGGCTATTTCTGTATTGACTTACCATGAATGAGCCGTTCTGGTTTGGGAACTGGGGCTTCTCTATAGGCAATTATATAAGCCCTGGAGGTGAAGTTATTTAGCATTTTGACTTGTTGGAAAAGAAAGTAGCAGGGTGAAATCTCCAAGTTTGAGAACGACACTGAGTTTGTCTAAGTTGCCAGGGTAAGACTACATAAAGAGCCATGTATGAGTTGCAGACTAGTTTCCTGTGGGCAGGTGGAATGGTAAGGAAATGAACTCAGGGAACGAACGGTTAGCAGAGAGTAACTATCTTAGAGATTATTATCTAGGGGTGATTCTATAGGCCATTGCCTAGCATCAGTATGAGGTTGCTGCCAGGAAATCAGCCAAACTCAGGTCCTTTGTGGGGAAATATCAGAGCAGAAAACACTACATTACTTTTCTCATACACTACTAAATAGATATTAAGTCTGACATTCTTTGTTTTTTTGTCCTCATCAGCATGCTTCAAGAAAAACAAAGAAAAGAATATTAGGGAAAACTTAACAAATCACACCACTGAACATTTATTAATTGCTGAATATGTACCGAGCGTCCTATTCAGTAGCTGGGAAAACGAGGCCACTGTCCCTGGCCTTGCACAGGTTACAGAGAGTCCTCACTGAGAGTAGTCTCAGCCACTTAGCAGCAATAAAAACAGTTCTTCTTACAGACCCCTGCAAGCAGGAAATTGAGAAGGAGGCACTGCTTCGGGCTCCTGTCAAGGGTTAGATTTTAACTCTCCAAAGTTTGCCTTATAAGGAAACATTATTAGGTTAAAAGAAGTTGAAGCTACAAGTGGAGATTTTAAAAAGTATAAAGGTATAGAGCAGAGATTGAAAACTCTTCCTTAAAAAGGCCAAATAGTAAATATTTCAGGCTTTGTGGGCCATGTGATCTTTGTTGCAACTAGTCAACACTCTAGTGCAACGATGAATAAGCTGGGCAGGATTCCGATAAAACTTTATTGATAGAAGCAGACAGCGGCAGGTGGGTCTGGCCTTCAGGCCGTGTTTACTGACTCCTGCAGCGGAGAATGGCTAGCAGGAGCATCACGCTACTTCACTGAGCATGCAAAGAGCAACTGACTCTCACTAGGCCCATGAAGCGGGGACCACTAAAAAAATAAATTTATGATTGCAAAATTCTTATTGAGTAAAATAAGAGACATTTGAAGCACACTTTGAAAGTGTGTTCTTCGCTTTTCAAAAGGATGAGTCTTGCTGTGTTTGAATCCAGACCCTTAGTGACTCCAAGGGAAAAGTTTCCTTGTCCTAAGAATGTCCTTCTGCAGTCTTTTGTCTTCTGAGAGCAAGCATCCCAATTATACATTAAATTATACATTTGCAGTAGATACTTCCCCCTAAGCTCCTATCTTGGCTGTTGGCACAGCTTCTGGCCTTTTTATTTCTATTTGCCCTTTCAAAGCATTTCCTTCATTTATCTCATAAGCAGATGTTACAGTCAGGTACTTATGCCTAGTTCCAAAGATTGGCATATGGCTCCATCTAACCCATTGTCAGCTCCTGCTTGAATTCACAGCGGGGGATGCTGCAGGGAGGTGCTCCCTGGCAGGCCGCCCAGGCCCTGGGGATTCACCACCACGTCTCCTATAATGCGGTGAGGCTCCTGAGAAAAGAGGCAAAGCTGCCAAGAGGAGCCTGCCAATTCCTGGATTTCACAGGTTTCCTCATGAGAGTGCTTTTGTTTCCTTTCCCTGCTTCTAACTTGAATTGACAGAGAGAAGACAGGAGGGGCTGTTGAAAAGAAGTACTCACATCTGCCTTCTAATTCTGTTCGGTAGGAAGCGGGCCACCCACAGTGCTAGCAAAAGGAAGGGCAGCCAGAAGGACCTGCGGCCCCCTGATCTTTGGATCCATCATGAGGAAATGGAGATGAAAAACATCGAGAAGCCGTCAGGCACCGACCCAGCGGGAAGGGACTCCCCCATTCAGAGTTGCCAAGAGCTCACACCAGTCAGTCACAGCCAGTCAGAAACCCAGCTGGGGAGCAAGAGCACCTCTCACTCAGGTAATCCTTTCACCTCTGCACCAGGAAAATCATCTCATTTCAGTCTGGACCCCACCGGGGTGTTCCCGACTCCCTCTTTTGTGAGCTATCCTTCCCACTAATTTGCAGTTATTTTCTAATAGTTAAAATAATCTAATATACATTTGGTTGATTCACCTGGTCTACTTTCTATCCCATCATTCTGTTGCCTGCCTTTTATAATTGCAATGCTCTTGAGACTAAGACATAGAAGGTGATACCAACCATTGGGGAATATTGAAATATGAAGCGTCGATACATTAATTTCTTTTTGTTAAGTCTTTTTTTTTTAGATTTTATTTATTATTAGAGAGAGGGGAAGGGTGGGAGACAGAGAGGGAGAGAAACAGCAATGTATGGTTGTTCCTCACATGGCCCTCACTGGGGACCTGGCCTGCAACCCAGGCATGTGCCCTGACTGGGAATCGAACAGGGACCCTTTGGTTCCCAGCCTGTGCTCAATCCACTGAGCCACACCAGCCAGGGCTATCTTTTTGTTAAGTCTTAAAACATTTGTCAAGACAACAAAAGTTGACGCCATTGTACAATTTTTAGTTCCCTATGTCTGTGGGTTATTGAAGTTTATTTTAAATTTTCTCTCCGTTTCTTGCTTTAAAAAATCACATCAGAGACACTTGAAATATGAAAATATTGACTGTTCTGTTACTTTGCTTTGATTACTATGGCGATCAACTCTCATCATCATGCCATCACACTTAAATGGTCACTAGCCTAGTTTGATGGAGTCTGTTTGAAGGCTCTGCATGTATGCAAAGTGACCCAAAGAAAAAAATCTATAGTTTAATAAAATGGTGCAGAACAATCCACATCCAGGAATAACTAAGAAATGTAGAAAGTGGTGGTAGTAGATATTTTGCATTTCGTGGGTCCTCATATTTTTGACATGCTTATGGGAAGCTGAATAATCAACCAAGTACTCTCATCAATAAGCCTCTTGGTGTACTTATGACGTGTTTGTAGAATAAGTAGCTGTTGTTTTTAAACCAAATTAAAATAGTTTAGTTGTTTGAATGTGTAACTAATTGATGAGACTTGCTCTCCAAGAGGACCCAAGCCTCACCAAAATTCCATGTGCACTCTTGACCCAGAGGAAGCACCTACATTTTTGCCAGACCAAGTGATAAGGGAGCTTGTAGACCACACCAGCCCTCTGTCAGCTTTGCTCTCTTTAGGTACCTCATCCTCTGTTTAAATATATGCAGGGTAGACCAGCAAGCTTGTTGCATGAACAGGCTTCTATTTGGTGAATCAGTGGATATTTGAGTTTATTTTCATGAATCTCAATACTTTACAAATATTTATTTTTGCATCTGTTTTTTACTAGACATCCAGAGAGGAGAGTACCTCTGCCTCCCACTGGAGGGGATGAAATTGTCTCTTAGCCCTCAGAAGGTTTTGCCAATGATTTCTGGGACTCCTCCGTCTTGTTTTTTTCCCTTTATCCTTCATGTTCTCAGATGCCAGTTATGGCCAGCCAGACTAGTTTCAACATCTCTCACTACATGCTGGGAAAAGTTTAACCACAAATGATAGCTTCTTTCTTTAGAATGAGAGAATACGTGTGGCTATTTGTCTCTAATGTGAGGACCTACTTGCCAGTTCTATAATAAGAGGAAAAGTAGCACTCAAAATCCTTATAGTTGTGCCCGGCTGGTGTAGCTCAGTGGATTGAGCGTGGGCTGGGAACCAAAAGGTCCTGGTTCGATTCCCAGTCGGGGCACATGCCTGGGTTGCAGGCCAGGTCCCCAGTGAGGGCCATGTGAGAGGCAACCATACATTGCTCTTTCTCCCTCCCTTCTCCTCTCTCTAAAAATAAAATAAATAAAATCTTTAAAAAAAAATCCTTCTAGTTGTGCTTTATATTACATTCATTGTTTTCTATGCTATCCTGGATAAAAGAACAAAATTCCATGCCAATAAATTGTATACTTTTTAGTGCTACACACTATTGAGAACTTGAGTTTTGTTTCTATCAACATATATTTTTATTAACTTTTCAAATCTTCATATGTCTTGCTTATTAATTTAAATGGATCTTTAGTATGATGCTTTATGAAATCATAATACACTTACAGATAATAAGATTTATTGTCTCCAGACCTTAAGCACTAGTTGTGCAAATTGTGGTAAATTCAAACAATGGAATGGCATGGAGCTATTGAAAATTATATTACTGCCCTGGCTGGTGTAGCTCAGTGGATTGAGCACGGGCTGGGAACCAAAGGGTCCCGGTTCGATTCCCAGTCAGGGCACATGCCTGGGTTGCAGGCCAGGTCCCCATTGAGGGCCACGTGAGAGGCAACCATACATTGCTGTTTCTCTCCCTCGCTGTCTCTCTCCCTTCCCCTCTCTCTAAAAATAAATAAAAATAAAACCTTTAAAAAAAAAGAAAATTATATTACTGACATTTACTAATAGAGAAAGATTTCCTGTTATTTTCTTCAGTTTACAAAACAATAGATATGGTTTTTGAAAAATATATTAATATATGCCTTCTCACTTTCACACAGACATACATATGCCAAAATTACGCATAACAAAGTGTAAGGAATGTTATTTTCTGGGTAATGAGGTCAAGGTAAATTTTATTAGTGATGGTATCTTGTTTTAACAATAAGAAATTAGATGGTATTGTTTAATACATTAATAAAATGAAAAAGGCATTGGAGTGTCTGGCTAGAATTGATATAAAATTTGAATCATTGATGAACGTGTGTCTCTCAGAAGTATTGTTTTCCTTTCAGGTCAAGACACTGAAGCAGCAGGAAGCTCCATGTCCACTCTGGAGAGGTCCCTGGCTGCTCACCGAGCCACCCGGGCAAAGCTCATGGTCCCTATGGATGCACAGTCCAGCAATCCTGGTGAGTCCAGACTGGCGGTGCCACCACGCAGAAATGAAGTGATTTCTGTTTGTGTCTTTTCTACATCAATTATCAAAAAATAATTACCGTTTTACCTGAACTTTTCTAGACAAATAAACATAATGAAGAATGACTTGAAACCATATTATTTCTAGGAAGAAGTCAGAATTTTCACTCTGTTGTATTTGTTATATACAATAAAATACCTGGCAAACAGCCAGCTACATATTTAAGAAATAGTAAAATATGAGTTGACTTAAAAGGAGCTGAAATTTCTGTCAATATTATTGACCTTATTCTAATAATCACCTTCATAGCTTTTTTTTTTAACTTTGTAATGCTTCCAATTTTTAGACTTAAATAAGCCAGCACTCTTTGAGCAACTACTGAAAGATACTCACACACTTACTACCTACCCCCTTCTCGTTGAAGTTTTCTGTCATACTCTCATATTCACTGAAGATATTAGTATCTGGGGATCACTTCCCTTCCAATTACTTCTATGATCAATCTTGGTAATTACAATACCCACACAGACAATCTATCTGATGCCCTAGGCTGTTAGTTCCCTTATGTTACCTGAAATGATATTGGCTCCTTCCCACTGTAATTCATCAATTCCATGTCACACACTAAACCAGTAATCGCACCCCCTGTAAAATGTCAGTTTCTATCATGCCTTTTTCTAGCACCTTATTGCTTTCC
The DNA here is from genome assembly GCA_004026765.1 of Micronycteris hirsuta. Classification (NCBI taxonomy): domain Eukaryota; kingdom Metazoa; phylum Chordata; class Mammalia; order Chiroptera; family Phyllostomidae; genus Micronycteris; species Micronycteris hirsuta. The sequence goes on from PVJI01003204.1 coordinate 46,183, forward strand.
TGCTCACTTATTTGATTGCCCCCTTGCCAACTATTCTTCAATCCCACTATTATCTCCAATCCATTAACTCTGCCACCTTCCCAGTGTTCCTCATCATCTCATGTTATCATTTTCATCCAAACTCAGCTTTCCGTCCATTAACAGTTATTACATTTAGTTCCTCACAAATACCCCATCTCCCCTGGTCTTCAACAACAACCTGGTTAAATGAGTTTGTCTGCCAATTCTTACCATTCCCTAATAGCTGACACTGGAGAAAAGCGCAACCTGTTTACTGAGTATTTACGGCCACAAATCCAAGGTGAGCTGTCATCTGTTTGGAAATGCCACTGCATTGCTGTAGTCATTCATTGTTTCTCTTTATAAGATGAATATCTTACATATTTTCTTTTTTTCCAGGCTCCCAATACCTCTGTCCTTTCCTTTCTCAGCTAATAATCTTGGCTCTTCTGTCACCAAGGAAAGGGAAGCATTCAGAAAGAGGCTTCCTATCTTTCCTTCAAATCTAGTCGATCTGTTTGTGCTTCTATCTACAGTCTGTTTTTATCTTTTGTGGACATCCCCTTTTACTCGCTTAAATACTCTCTTGCCCTTTGATGATTTATCAGTTTTCCTCCAACTGATAACTCCAAAAAGCACACAAATATTGTCCCACAATAACTGTTTTGTATAGTGCCCTCATTTGATACTACTTTCTCTTCCAACCAAAGCTCCAATCCTCTCCTTTCCTGAAAAACTCTTTTAAAGCTGTCTATGCTTACTTTTTCCTCTTTCAATCTTCTTTATTAGTTTTAATGCCATTTTTCCCATCCCTTTCCCCTGAAACCATGGTTGCCAAGGATATCAATAATCTCCACATTGTCAAATCAAACAGTCAATTCTCAGATGCTCAGCAAAATTTCGCATATCTTCTCACTCTTTTTCCTGAAATACTTTTCTCACTTGACTTGTAGTATACTAAATGCTCCTGGTTTTCTTCCTGTCCAGCTGGCTGCTCCTGTCCAGTATCCTGTACTTGCCCCTCCCCTTCTTTCCAATCTCTAGGAATCAGAGAGTGCACCAGGGCTCAGTCTTCAAGCTTCTCTCTCCTATCTACGCTAGTCTCTTTGATGATTGTCTAGTACCACTGGCCTTATTGTCATATAAATGCTCATGAATCCCAAATTTTATCCCCAGCTTAATCTCTTCCCAGAATCCACGTCAACTTCCATATCAAATGCTGACTCAGCTTCTCCAAATGGCTATCTAAGAAGCAAACCAACTATGTTCAAAATGGAAATCTCGTTCTCCCGTAATTCTTCTCCCCGACTCCAAACTTCTGTTTCCCCTGTTCAGTACATGGCAGCACTACTGATTCATTTACTCTTGTTACAAACTTTAGTGTCCTGCTTCTTCATTCTGATTTTCTCACATTCCGAATTCAATCTTTCACCACATTCTATAGTTCTTGTTTTCAAAACCCGTCCCAAGTATGACCACTCCTTCCCATCTTCATTGCTCTGCCATGAATATCCAAGACACCACCATCTTTTACAGATAATCGACTATAGATAAAGCTTGTACCTACTTTCTTTCCTTTAGTTCTTAACGCTACTGTAAGTTGTCTCTACGTTAGCCTTTCAATATACAAATATTGAAAGATAGTCCTCCTTTACTCCTCTTGGCTTCCATCACACGTAGAACAAAATCCAATGATTTTACTTTGTCTTACAAGGCACCATGTGATCCGACTCTGGCCTTATCCTTCTCTTCATCCCCTGCTACTCCTCTCTGTAATCCGTTTCAGCCATGTAGCCTTCCTCTCCGTTTCCGCATAAACATGTACACTCACACTCAGGGACTTTGCACTTGCTGTTCTCCTTGCCTAGAATCTCTTTTCATAGATATTCACATAGCTATTTCCTCATACCATTCAGGTCAGTGTTCAACTGCCGTTACCACAAACAGGACTTCCCTGACAATTGCCTAACATAGCATCTTTGGTCACTCTCTACCCTCTTGATGCCACTTCACATCATCCTCTATTGGGTATGACCATCCTACTTGCATTTTTGTGCTTATTTATCTATTATTTGTTTCCCATATTTTAATGCAATCTACGTGAGTGCAGAGATTGTACGTGTTTTGATCACTGTGTATCCTCAATACCCAGAACAGAGCCTGGTATGTAGTAGGCATACAATTGATACAGCTTAGTCAAAAGAATACAATAACAATGGGTTCTTTTTACTGACTATACATCATATCTCCTCCATACTTGAATGTATATCTCAAATTTTTCTATAATAAGTGCAAAAACCTGTATGGAATTTATAATGAATGCCAGCTGTTCAACTCATGGGATAGGTAGTATTATTATTCCTGTTTTTCTGATAAGCGAACAGGGATGTGGAGCGTTGAATAATGTACTTTTCATTCACACAATGATTTGGTGGCACAGCCAGGATTTGGGTGCAGAAGGCCTGGCTTCAGAGCTCTGTACTCTAATCATTGTGCTTCCAGCTGTAATACTCTATGAAGCCATTTTTCCTTTTTCTTCATTTATGTTACTACAGAGAGACTACATAAGCTGCATCTGTTTTTTTCCTGCAGTCCACGTTCCTCTTGTCACTAAGTTCTATCTGTACCAATCTATTGTGGCTTTCTTCTGACAAACCTTTGTGCTTCAGAATCTTTGTGCACCTTTTTGTCCCATGTATGACTGCTTTATCCAGTTAGTTTCCATGTCCCATTGATTTTCCTTCCACAGTATCTTTTGAATCCCAGATATCTTCCCATTGCCAAGAGTCATATTTTTTATTCTATTCATTATGACCTCACACTTCAACTGTCAAACCAGGTTCATAATTAGTCTTCCTATCTCTAGTGTCTTCCAGACTATTTTGCATCCTGCTTACCAGATTTCTTCCTAAAACAACTTGAACATGGCATTTCATTCCATAAACTTCCCCAGTGGCTCCCTATTGTCTACCAAGAGAAACAAGTACAAACTCCTCATCATATCAGATTGAGGTCTACATTTCTAGCTTCCTGTTGCTATGCCCTTCTATGTATATCCTAGATTCTTGCTAAGCTGGACCTATTGCCAGTCCCTGAGTATATATGGTCTTTTAGTTGTTTCTTCTTCTAAACACTCCTTTTGGAATGACTTGGTGGCTGTCTCTACCTAACAAAGTCCTGGGCATCTTTCAAAGACCACAGCAGATACAATGCAAGATCTCATAAGTTCTCTTTTCTGATCACTCCATCCAGAAATGAGAGCTTCCTTTCTCCTATTTGACTAGCATTTTTATACTACTTTTGTGACATCAATTACTCGAGTGTTGCCTCATATTCTTAGGTATTCAAGTTCAGATCTTCCCTCCTCTAACAGGTTGTGAGGTATATGATAAGGAGCAAATTATCTAATCCGTCTTAGTATTCACAGGCTGTGTATAGCTCAAGACCTAGCGCAACAGTAGTACTTGCTGAATATCTCCACATGACTGAATGAAGTCACAACTCTGCTCAGACACAGATCTATGATTTTTAACAGCATAGTTGTCTAAGGCCTTATCAATTACCTCAGATGCAAAAAGCCCATTTTACTTACCAGAAAACTTAAGAATTTGCTTTAAAATCCACTTTGATTGTAAGTTGAAGTCATTTCCTTTTCATGGATAGAGCTTTACCAACACAGAGCTTGGGGATAACAAAGGTTACGTAACACATATATGTATTCTATCCGCTCTTCATTTCCTATTGAAATTGGATGTAAGTATAACATTCATATACTTCAGAGGGCTCAATTTCCTCAAATTGTAACTTTAAAAGTAATCTCCACTTTAGAATTCCTACAGGCCGCATTTAGTGCTAACATTTTTAAGGATATTGGAAAAGTTTTCTAATACCAATGTCCTCTGTTCAGGGAGCTAAGTAATTTGGCAAGGGAATTTCTATTTGAAAAATCTGTGTATATCATTGTGAGATATAAATTCAATTGTTAGCAAGCTGTGTCAGAACAGATTGTTTTTGTCATATTTGGCCACAGAGCAGAGATTTGTTGAACATGTTTGATGATGTCGCTCAGAGATGCTTTGCATCAACATAGCAATGCAGTGAGTGTTTTGAATTGTAGTAGAAGTTTGTGTGTGCTTCTGGCTTTCAAAACTGACATTTATGGGGAAAATGCCAAAAGACTTCAATACAGTGTTATGTCCAACTTCAGAAGGACTACTTTTGCAATAACTGTGTTGTAAGTAAGTGTAGACCTTTGTGCCCTTTTAGAAATCAATAATGGATCAAAATACTTAAAAACCGAAGATTTAGAATACTAACCACGTCATGCCCGGAAATAAAACAATGAGAATTTTTAAGAAGCAGAAACATACAGCAGATTGTTATTATTTTAAAAGTGACTCTATTATTTGCAAACATTTGGTACCCAAGTCAATAGTCAAAGTGCAAAACCCTTGTAAGGTAAAATTTCTTCCTCAGTAACAGAGGACCTGGAGCTGCAATATGAATTCAGTCTTTTGGGTGCTCTCAGTTTATCTAACTTAGAGATTCCATGGCTTGCCAAATTATTTTTCATTTCTCCATTCAAATGTAATCGGCTCTGACCAGGAGATATTTGTGAAATGCTTTTTCTGAATGTATTATAAAATATTAAGTTCAAATAACCATATTATTAAGAAAATGCTCACAGTTTGTGAAGTGAGTGCCTCATATATCTAAGAGGGACTCATTATCACATTTATTTACGAGTAAAAGTTGTCAGCACAGGGAAGGCTTTGCAATCTGTCAGTCAGGTTTAATGAACAGGCAGTGATTCTGTTTGATCAGTAAGAAGGGCAAGATCATTGAACTGACTGCCTCAAAGACTGGATTTTTGACTTGTATGAATACCGACTTTATGTAATCCTTCGGCTCTTATTTACCAATGTATTTGTCTATTACTACTACTATTACTATTATCATCGTCATGACGATAGTAAGTATACACCCCGGGAGACTAATACATCAAACCACTTAAGAAGTCTCCAGTGAGTTAAAGTGACAGATTTATAAATAGTCCTTCTAGAAATGTTTTTATTAACTCACTTGAAAAATATGAAGTATCTCTAGCACTGTACTGTGAGAGTCACAAGGACTATAAAATTATAACCTCTTTCTTTAAGGAATTTATAGTAATTTTGGCTGGTATCTGCCTTGTATCTTCATTCTTGTCAAAGTCATTTTTTTCCCTCTTTTGGAAAATATTCATGTGTTTGTACACCCACAATTTACTCTTTAAAAAATATCTGTGTTAAGGCATTGTACATATAGCATGTACTCTCTAATTTTCATTCAAGTCTTCCCAAAATAATTGAGAGAAACTTTGAGTCATAATACATATTTTTAATTTAACATTTAAAATATTCTGTTATTTCTGTGAAACATATACTTTACTACTGTTTCAAATAAAAATATAAAAACATAAAAATACTAGTGATTTGATATTCACCATCATATTTACAAAATCCATGAAGAAGCACCTGTTTTACAGAGAAGAACTTATTAATCATTTGTCTCCGAACCTAGTACCTGCAATACGCATTTGCCAAAGAATAATATACAGATGTCATCTATTTTTTATGATTGTCTTTATTAATAATTTATCCTTTTTGGTTGCAACATATTTTTAGTAACATATTATATGTTTATGTTATAACTTTATGTGAGTATAAGTTTTTAACTGCTGGTTTTTTTTTATTCTGGGTTAACATTACAATTAGTATTTCTGTACAATCAAATAATTTTACAGAAATGCAATTTTAATACAATTATTTAATATATTCATGGATGAATGTTATTTATTGCATAAATTCTATACCAGTAGTTTTGTTTATTGATCTAAATACTAAGAAACTTTACATATATGTGTGGTTGAATGTTACAACAATGAGATTTTTATAGCAATCACTCAATGATTTGCCTTCCAAATTATATTCCAAAATTATACTGTGAATTTTCATCCAAGGTTATTTTTAATAATATTTCAACTAACAACTAGGCAATATCCTTCTTCAATTATTTTGGAAGTAAAAGTTCTAAAAACATCCTGACTTTTAAAAGTATTTGTTACTCATTCAAGTTACTGGCTTATTTTCTAGGAGGTACATCTACAAAGTACTTCTGTAAGGTACTTTGTATACTACAGTACATTAAGACAGGCTTGGAAACTTTGAAATATCACTTATACCTTTACTAATAGAATTTTTGAAAATGTTTTTATCCTATTAAAATTTATATATTTTTATTAAGTCCTTCGAATACAATCACCATTTAACCCAGGTAAGATAATTAGTCCTCAGTGTCAAACTAATCAATCAAAATTTGTTTCCGAAAAAGCCTTACTTTATTTTTCAATTCAAATAAACATGTTACTATGTAGTTCAAGAAGTATTATAATTACAAGGAAAAACACATTCTGGAATAGAATGATAAAATCTAGTCTACTAGAAGCAGCCCTTTGGTTTAAAGTGCTGTGTATTTAATGTAGTTAATTAATATGCATTTTAATTAGAAAAAATTTTTTAAATCTACATGTTATTTCTAACTAGTTTGCAATAATTTAATATAATTTGTATCTATGGTTATGAAGTTACTTACATAAGAAGAATGTAATAAAACAAAAAGAAAGGTTTTTCTTTGGTGAATGTGTATATCTGTGCATGTTAAAAACTACAGTAATGGGCATTTGAGAGTAATTAATTGAAAGTCATGTATGTAACAGAAACCACTTCATTAGTTTCAAGTATAGGAATATATTGCTAATATCAATGATTCCAGTAGCTGGCTTAAATTTTGTTTTTTGTTAAGAAAATTTTATATCTTGTTAATAAGAGGTAATACTAAACATGTTATAAGATGATATGAGATGAAGATTGACTATAGTTAGGGTAAATATTTCATAATATGATATCATTCAATAGGTGTTGAACAATGGAATGTAACAATGGTCACTAAACCTAGAAAACATTGTGTAAGATACTCGTCTGTGAGTTTAAGCCAGTGTAACTAACAAATGTTTGGTATTCCCAGAAAACATTCAGTTATATTTAAATTAATGTGGCACTGAGGTACACTGTGTTGGCTCTCTGAGGTTATTTCCTTTCTGTTTAAACATAAATTCTAAGTATAATTACTGAGAATATACCTTTATTTTTTTTCTCTCCAGACTATCTCTCAAAATTGTATAACATTCTTACACAGAATTAACAGAAAATTTTCATTTCCTCAGCCCACTCTATACAATATATTCAATTTCTGAACAACCCAACACTTTTAATGCCATTGCTTTTGCTTAAGAGACAAAATGAGAAAACAAAACAGAAACTAAAAGCCAGGAAGCCTTAAGGTGGCTTTATTAATCATTCCTTTGTTTGAAACCATGGGAAATTTCAAGCCTCAGGAAAGTGCCTCTGAGGTGCTAGGAAAGGGAGGTGTCTTTTCTATAATAGTTAGTAAAGGACTTTGTGGAAAGAGGTAATGAAGGAGCCTACCTGATACTGAGAACAGCGTGCATGGGTTTGGAGACGTGAAAATTTGGCCACTTCCAATTGCTTGTTACATGAATACATAGGATTTAACAAACGAATATCTTTGTGTTGCAGCTGTCGTGAGTGCCATTCCTGTGCCAACCCTAGAAAGTGCCCAGTACCCAGGAATCCTTCCATCTCCTACCTGCGGATACCCTCACCCACAGTTCACGCTCCGGTCTGTGCCATTCCCAACGCTGTCCGTGGACCGAGGTTTTGGAACAGGAAAAAGTCAGTGTAATGTGTTTCCTTTCCTTTTTTTTAAGGAACAAATAAATAATACCATGGGTATCTTATCAAATTGTAGCATTTTGATGTTCTTCTCCTTTAGAAAGATTGCTTTGCCCATAGCCTGGGTCTGAGACTTTTCTTTTCCAGAATAGTTAGTCTCTGAGATCCTAGTTTGTACTTTTGGACTGATCCCCTAAGATCCTTTTCCATAGTACACTTAACTGAGAATATGGAGAGTTGTGAGAAGCAAAGGTTCAATGTTTCAGTAAAATAATGATTTGATAGGTGTTTGAAATTTCATTTAGCACAATGCCCTCGTGGTCCATCCATGTTGTCCAAAGGACAGAGTGTCCTTCTTTCTCGTGGCTGAATAATAGTCCATTGTGCGTGTAGTACCACATCTTTATTCGTTCATTCATTGATGGACATGTAGGTTGATTTTACAGCGTGGCGATTGCAGATAATGCTACACTGAACACGGAGTGCAGATATCTTCACGAGATAGAGATTTTGTTTCCTTTGGCTATGGCATTCCTAGAAGTGTGATTGCTGGATCACCTGGTAGGTCTACTTTCGATCTTTTAGGAACCTCCATGCAGTTTCCCGTAGCGTCTACACCAATTTACACTCCCACTGACAGTACATCTTGGCCAACACTTCCGTCTCCCGTCAGTTGGATGAGAGCCATTCTAAAGGGTGGAGGCAAGGGCTCTTTGTGGTTTGGGTTTGCATTTCCCCGATGATTAGCGATGCAAACGCCTTGTCGTACCTCTTGCCCACTTGTAAGTCTTTTTGAAAAATGTCCACTCAGTTTCGCTACCCATTTTTTAAATCTGATCAATGGATTATTTTTGCTTTTGAGTTTTATATATTTTTATGTATTTTGAATATTCACCCCTAATCAGATACACAGTTTCCAAATTTCTTTTTCATCCCTTAGGTTGCCTTTCCACTGTGTTCATGGTTTTCTTTGCTGTGTGAAAGCTTTTAAATTTGATGTAGTTCCACTTGCTTATTTTTTTCTTTTGGTGCCTTTGCATTTGGTGTCAGACGCCCCAAAATTATTGCTAGGACCAATGTGAAGGAGCATACCCTTGTATATTCTTTTAGGGGTTTTACACTTTCAAGTCTCAGATTTAGGCCCTTTATCCACTGAGTTGTTTTTTGTGTGTGGTGTAAGATAGGGTTCTGATTTTATGTTTTTTTATGCGGCAATTTAGTTCTGTCTGCACCATTTGTTAAAGAGACTATCCTTTTCCTACCCTACAGAGTAGGGCAAAAGTAGGTTTACAGTTGTGCATACACAAAACACAGAGTATATTTCTTGTATTATTACTTACTAATTATTTTTTTCCATGCAGGCAGCTCTAAACTTACTTTTGCCCCATCCTGTATATTCTATACTCCTTTGTCACAAATTAATTGACCATATATGCATGGCTTTTTTTCTGAGCTTCTATTCTGTACCATTAATCTATTGTATATGACTATATCATACCGTCTTGGTCACTATAGCTTTGTGATATAGATAGAAATCAGGACGGGTGATGTCTTCAGTTTTGTTCTTCTTTCTTAAGATTGGTTGGATGTGTTTGGGGTCTTTAGTGGTTCCATACAAATTTGGGGAATTTTTTTTTATTCCTGTGAAAAATATTGAATAGGGGTCACATTGAATCTGTAGATCACTTTGGGTAATATGGTCATTTTAACAATATGAATTCTTTAATTGATAAGCATGGAATAGCTTTCCATTTGTTTGTGTCTTCAATTTCTTCTATCAATGCCTTTTAGTTTTTAGTATATAGATCTCTCCCTTTTTAATTGTATTTGTTTGTAAGTATTTTATTTTTTGATACTACTGTATCAAATGAGATTATATTCTTATTTTTTTTCTGAGAGTGTGTGGATGCATGTAAATACAGCTGATTTTTGTCTCTTGATTTTTATTCTGATAGTAGTATTTCATTTGTTTGCAGGAATGTGGAAATGGAGAGTCTCCCAAGCTATTATATACACCCTGGTGATTTCTGCTGTGTCATTTTACTTCTTTTCCCTTCAAGCACAGCATTTTAAAATCGATTTTATGGCTTTCTTTTCTTAGTTACGAACAGGTGACTCAGCAGCTCATGTGAGATAGGATATTTTGTAAGAGATAAGATGGTAACAGCAATAAAATATATTTGTGAGGTAGGCTATATTTTTCCAACCCAGCAGGGACAACTCTAAGAAATCATAAATTGTCCAGATGTAGCAAGGTTAAAATTAAAAGGCATCAGAAATCTGCCAAGAGAGAATTAGATTTATTTTCCCTTTCCTCACTGCACATCATGTCTGCAGAATAGAGTTGTGTGCAAAAACTTGAAGGAAAATAGTCCCCCAAACCATGTTGAAGGGAATTCAATGAGAAAAAATATGGGAAGTCTCACCACCAAAAATTTCCAAATCCAACGACAATTAGGAAGATAATTTTAGTAAAAATTCAGAACCACAAGTCTCTTCTTGAACTTCTGAAATAAACTCTCCCCAGCAGAAAAGAGGTTTATCGTTTTTGTTTAGTTTTCTCATTGGATCATTGCCTACTATTTTCTTCTGATTTCACCTGTGTTCTTTAACTTTAAGATGGGTATGTAGGAAGAATATGTAGAATGACCTTATCTGTTTACTTCAGCAAGACTGATAGAAGTCTAAGTTCACTCCTTTTTAAAATTAGAAATTAACTGTTTTATTTTATTCACAGTGTGTTTCTGTAACTCCTGTTTTTAAAGGCATATTCTCCTTCTGAAAATCCAGTGTCCCATTTACTTTTTTCCTTTTCTCTTGATTTGGTACAGCATGCAAAACTGTCTCATTGAATCATGGGGGGGAATGATTCCAAAAGTTAAAGTTTAATGAAAAAGAAAACAAAGGAAAATGAACTAGTATAAAATTTGTTTCTCCCTGTGGTTAGAATCTCATTATGACTCCAGTGCAGGACTTCAGTAGTATGAGAAGCTGTGCCTGTGTGGGAGCAGAGATACCCTCTGCACCTGCCAGTCAGCTTTGCTGTGAACCTAAAACTGCTCTAACAAAATAAGTTGTATTAAGAAAAAAAAAGAGATAAATAAATAAATACACTTCAGTCTCTTTGTAGATTTTATTTTGTTAATACATTTAAAATTAGGGATTAAATAAAGGTAGTTATAGAACTTATATACCATACAATATAAATATAAAATGTAATATAACAATTATATAAAGGATTCTTAACAGAGTGCTTATCTCAGTAAATTTTGAACCTCATCTAAAATCAAAAGGCATAGACATTCTACTCCTAGAAGACTCCATAGATTTTTAAAATATATATTTAGTCACCAAGGACTTTTTGAGTAAAGCTATGTACAATGCAAAAGGAATAGGAACTGATATGTGTTTCAAGTGATTGCTTCAAAAAAAAAAAATAAGTACCCTCTTTTCTAGGAAACAAAATATTCTCTAAATCACTGTCAGAAACAGTTAACTTCCAGCCATTTAGTATTGGTTTCTAAATGCCTTGGAGAACGCTAAACACCCCTGCTCTCTCCAAGCAGAAAACATTTCATGACTCTGGCTAGAGATGTTTTATTAGTCACCTTGAGAAACAGTGAAAGGCACACACAGGAAAAGAAAGATTTGACTGTTCAAGTATGGAGACTCTTCTTCCTCAAAGTTATCTGAAAGACCTTCAAGTTTTACAAGAGTAAAATCACTAAAATCCGGCCCCCAAAGATATGCTGCTTTCTGAAGTCAAAAACAAAGCTGAATTTTTCTCAGGCCATAAAATAAGAAAGCTATAGTATATTTGGATTACACACATTTGGTGATATATCAATAAATATGTATACAGTTTTGGTGGGCAAATATTTTCTTTCCTACCAATGCACTGCAGTTCTGCTCTTAGTCTCAATAGGCAAATGGACTGTCCTTGGGAAATAAGGAGCAGAGCTATCTTTTGACAATTTCAACCAACAGATAGTCTTGAGGTCGAGTCAGTATAAAATTAGTATCCCCATTTCTTCATCTTTGAAATGTGTAGGTTGTACTAAAAGTTAGATGATTTTCACTATTCATTTCAAGTTGAGCGTTGTCATAGTGAGAAGGCTGGTTAGATTTATCCATGTTATTTTCCTGCTCCAGCTCTATCCCGAATTGGAAATTAACTAACAATGGGACTTGCCCTAGATAAAATCAGGAGTGCAGTGGAGTTCATGGATTTTTTTTCTAGGGTCTTTTCCAAAATCTCGGCTATCAGGAACTGGGGTTACTCAGAAATAGTGCATGATGCCGTTCTGACATTGATGAGTGAAGCGTGTTCCTGGAAGTGTTTGGGTCTCAAAGGGTCTTTGCTTAGTGTTATTAGCATGCTTTGTTTCTTTCAAACATTATTATTTTAGAGAGAAGAAAAATCCTCATTTCCATTCTCGTAATATTTTTGCCAGTTATTCCATTGCAGTTATTCATGTGTTGACATAAATTTTTATGAAGTGCCCTGAGATTTGACTTCACTGCATAATTGTATACTATTTGTACAATGAATTTTTACTATTTCATCATTTGAAAACCAATGCCTTGCCGGGACATGTTTGACTCTTGTTTTACTCTCTGAATTGCAGGGAGGCTGCACTGCCTAGGCAAAAGGAAATTTCCGTTGCTTTCAGAGCTCTTAGCACAGCTAAATGTCATGTCATGAGCCAGTTCGTTTCACATAGGTGTCCTGAAGCCGGTGCCCGAACTGGCCAAAAGAGTCATCTGAAATGAGAGCTTCTCTCCAGTAGAGTAGATGATATAGTGTTTGTTTAAGAGTTTTCACTGCCCTAAATGTCAGCCAGGTCTGAACAGCATTTCTTTTGCTCCATGTAAAATATTAAAATTGTGAATTTTCTATAGAAACCTATACCACATCCATTGTATTAGGAATTAAGCAAAATTGTGATTGTGAACAAAACAAAAACAGTCCCTTAGGAATTCCTGATACATTTACAATATTTTGCTGTGTGTAATATGCACTTTTTTGCCCGATTTTTTGAGGGAAAAATAAAGATGCACATTATACATGGGCATAATGATTACATACCACGGGTATAATAATCTCGTGAATAATGCACACAAAAACATGGATGCACATTATACATGGAAAAATACAGTAGCTGCAAGGATGGGCCCTTCCATTCTTCACCCAGCAAATTAGATTAGGCACTCTCCTTTTCAATACTGGTGTGGTGCTAGTATTGATTTCATTAAAGAGCTGGTCCATCACTGTCAAGCCGCCATTACTTCCCTCAAAGTCAAGAGCCCCATCGTGGTGTTTCCTGTGGGAATCCTGGTGGTCAGGTGAATACCTGGGGATGGAGGACTGGGCATCCAGAGAAGTTTTATTTGCAGAGATGCTGATGAGTAATGCCATTAAAGAGAAGGAGAATGGGAGCAGCCCCCAATAATCAGCCACATCATCAGAATTCATGCGAAGCTTAAGGTTTTAAAGACATTAATTTCAGAAGACTAAAAGTGTGCATGTAAATTTTATTAAAGCTATGATCACAATAATATTTTAACATAAATCTCTTTCATTTCAAAAATTTAGGACAAATAAAAATATGATGGAAGGAATAAAGAAAAGAAAAAGTCATAAAATATTATTTCTTCAATGGCAAAGCAATCTTAAAAATACAATGTAATTAATTGCAGTCCTTCTTTGATAGAAGGAATTACTTGCAGCAGATTTCTAAGGAAAATTGAAAAATTTCTTTCCCCGGAGGAGTATTTTTAATATGATGATATGAACCGTTTAATAAAAACCAGCCCACTGTTAATAAAGAGGGTGCCAGATATAGGACCCTGACACTGCTTCTCTCTGATCTAGAGTGGAGGGAGATTTTACTTTTATTTGGACGAATGACCATTAGTAATGTTCTCCTTTAGACTGAATGTGAGTCTAGACCAAAACCTGCATGACTGTCTTTGCCTCTGAAACAATTTTAAACCATCAAGTTGCACAAGCCTGATTGAACACAAGCACACGTGTTCATCTCCCCCTTTCCATTCTAACAAGCATGGAATGTAGTTCCTTATAATACCTACCTGAAGACCCATCCCTTTTGCCCCTATCTGAAAACCAATATCACCAAGAATGTTTGCCTGGCATCTCTTGAAATTTGGTTCCTCTCCTCCATCTTTGATAGGACTTCCTAGCTTAAAGATAAGGCACTTCTGTTCAAACTCCTCTTGCCCCCAGAGTTCTATGGACTTTGCTCTCTTGGCTGCATATTTCTTGTTTGAAGAACTGTTTTTTGTTGGGGGGGGTTTCCAGTCTTTGCCTACTTTCTGACTTTGGTTGCTATGTTGCTACATACTGTCCTCAGCCAACCCTTTATCTCCTCATCTTCATCTTTGATCAAGGTGAGCCTGAAGGTCTCTCAGCGGCCCAGGGGACCTCTCACCCTGTCTGAATATAGCAAAATGAGTTTTAATATCAAATACCCTCCGAAGGCACATTTCCCTTTTGCATATCTTTAATATTATGTCTTGTGCTCTGGTATCTTTAATCTCAATTCCCTTCAGCATTATCAGATTTTCTGCCTCTCTCCTCTGCCCTTTGCTGACCTCGCTGAGCTTCCCAGAGAGTTGCCTCAAAATTAGCTCACAAACTAATTATCTTGCAATAGTTCCTGGTTAAAAATTATCTTTCTAAAGTGAGATATTATCTTATATCACTGCATTTTTTCAACTTTCCCAATAGAACTTTCTGAAGAAATAAGTCATCAGAAACACTCTTGCCAACACTTCTACCTACTACGCAGCTGTTTTCATATACAGTTTAACTTGGACCTATTGACTTTGAATTTGAATGAACAAAGTTAAGTCACAGTGTCCTTAGTATGGGAAACTGTCCATTTAAGTCCAGTATTTAAGTCCATTCAATTGTGTTCTCTGGAGAAAAGGTGTTTCCTTGTACAAAACTGTCCATATACCCAAAGGCTGTCTGTCACATTGCACATGATTGTGCAAAACCCCTTCAACCATAGCCATTTGATGGCAAATTATAAGGTTTGCTACAAAAGAGAAAAAATTATAATTCTGCATTCATGCAATTTGTTCCGGCAAAGTCATCTCTTATGTAACTTTGCAGTTGGATGTGCTTCCATTTTGTTATGGAAGATAATGATAGGGGAATTATTTGTACCATTTTATTAGCAATGCCTTTTACACCTGGTAACTCCTATTTGTTAGATAGTTAGCATGCCATGTTTAAATCACAGGAAAAAAAATGGCATATTGGCTGGTGGATAATAGTGCAGCTGTAGCTTGGTTTGGTACATTGAATTTCATTGACATTGCCACTTACGAAGGGAAAAATAACTCCTTCCTCTCCCTTCATCACTTATGATTGCAGGGCCCAGACAGTTCAGGCAATATATGCATGCTGCATCTATTTTACTCCTCTTTCTGAAAAAGAGATTCCCATCCTGCTAGATCTACTTCTATTGTTTAAAAGGGCAGTGCTATCATATCCCATAAGTACATGAAGAAGAATGAGGATGTTCACATCTCGAAGAAGAGATTGGTCAGGTCCTAGCATATCGTTCTGAACTCATCCAGGGACCCTTCAGCTGACACAGGGGAAGAAAGCATTGTCCAGGAATGATGAATGGCTTTTCTTGTCTCCATTGCAGCGGTGAATGAAGGACCAACCACCCAACAGCCACCCATGTTACCCCCAACACAGCCTGAGCATCCCAGCAGTGAGGAGGCGCCAAGTAGAACCATCCCCACGGCCTGTGTTCGACCAACTCATCCACTCCGCAGCTTTGCTAACCCCTTGCTACCTCCACCGATGAGTGCAATAGAGCCGAAAGTCCCTTATACACCGCTTTTGTCTCAGCCAGGTAAAGTGCCAGTTTTTCTTTTTTTTCCACATTGAAAAGGATTGTTACCATTGGTACCTCTACTTAAGTGCACAAGGGTTCCTGAGGAGGCCTGATGCAGCACGTTCTCAGCGATGACTACGTGCTCTTGCCTGGCACTGATGTTTGCGGTGCAGCTCTTAAGCATCTCTTAAAAGCAGCTGCCTGGTTGTAGGTTCCCTTCATTCCTTTGGAAAGGTTTTCATTAATCCTGAATACCAGTCAAGTACTTTTAATATAGGTTATAGGTCTGCCCACTAGAGAATGTCAGGAAAGTTCCTGATTCTTCAGTCTGCCAGTTGGGCCCTGGGATTTAAGGCTAGACTCCAAAACTAGAGTTGAGCTACAAAAGTTTACAAACCACCTTTTAGAGAAAAGCATGTAATCTCATAATTCTGCTTTGTGCCTTTCAGTAGTCATCTTTGGGCTTCTTATTGCAGAGTTCCAGGGCCAGACAGGAGTGTCAGAACCAGGGTAGAGTCCAACTTCCTAATTTGAGAAATAAAGAAACTGAAACTTAGAGAGATAGGAAGTAACATCTCTATGATGCCTTTCTAAGAATATCAACTGGCAGAGATGAGAACCAGAGATCCCAGTTTCCAGTGAGGTGTTCATTTTATTATCTCAGTTGGTATCCAGTGAGGCTGAACCAGAACTGCTCTTTGTTTCTGTTAAGGGTTGGATGGGGAAAAGAGAGAAAGAGAGAGAGAAAAGAAGAAGGGAAAAGAGAGAAGAGGAGGAGAGAGGGAAGAGCCGGAGGGTTAACAACAGATACATAGGGTGAAAGAGAGGCCAATAGAGAGATCAGTAGTTTCGTAAAGAACTGCGTAGCACTTAAAATGACTTGGAACATTAGAATAGTCCTCAACAACCCCAATATATAAGACATAAGATAGTAAAGTCCAATGGTTCCAAGTAAATAGAGGTGGCCTCTTCATAGACAGAGGCAGCTGAACCAGCCAATCTACCATTGTGCAAAAGCATTGGAGTGAGCTTCAGTTTCTCAGATTCATACCCACAGCAGTTTTAGTCACTACTGGGGTACAGAAGCCACAGGATGACTGAAAAAGTAGGACAAGAGAGATTGCAATGGAGGAATGGTGTCTCTCTATTGATATTAAGGAGGCATCTTGTTCCTGGCATCATATTAGTTCATTTGTGCGCATCACATCTGGTGTTGTCAACATCCATGTGATGTGTAGTGTGGAGGCTTAGCTGCCAGACCCTGAGAGGTGGGCTTCCACTGCTTGAGACGCACACTGCACATCTGGCCTGGTATTTAGGATAGATGGCAGGTTACCCTCTGCAGCCGCTACTAGTAACTAACCCATACGGAACAAGAACTGTGTGACTGGCGTGCTTCTCAAGACTCAGGCCATTGTGGTGGATCCTCGGAACGACTTTACGAGGTAGCTACTCTAGAATTTAAGTAGCATACTTACTTAAGTCTCCATAGCTAGTGGGCGATGATGCATCTTTTCCCACTCTGCAGGAAGCATAGGTTCTGAAATTTTAGAAACTAATTTGTACCTCTCGGTTTGAGTCCATTTAACGACAAAAACAAAGAGAAACTGTAAAAAAAAACTATCAAATTAAATTATTCCAAAACTGATAAAAAGAAAAAAAATGAAAACATCTGAAATTATTCTAAGAAATGTCATAACCTTTTTTTAAGTACATTTAGTACCCAATATTACATTAGTTATATTAGTTCCAGGTGTATACTATAGTGAATGATTTGACATCTTTATACCTTATAATGGGATCATCCCACTAATTCTAGTAATCATCTGTCACTGTGAAAACTTATCACGATATTATTGACCATTTTCTGCTTTTTCACTCACATTTTAATGAGGAAATATAAGAGATTTACCTATTCTGTGCTGAAGAACACTAATTTTATAACATCAAAAAACTAAAGTACTATAGTGCTTCGTACTGTTAGCTATTATGTCTACTTGCAAGTAAACTTTTACTTTATAGTAATATGTTATACAAAGAATAAAAGCTAAAAATGATACTCTGAAGTCCATTTTAAATGAAACTTTTACTGTGGTGGTAATGTTTGGTTTGGAACACAAGGTTTGAAAATCAACTAATTCTCCAGGGATCTATGATAACAAAATGACCAAAATAACTCTAACTTTAGAACGAACGCCTGACAATAGGCAGAACAAAGCAACAGCATTGTTATTTCCTAGCTATTATTTTCTTCTAGTTACAAAAATACTAAAGCTGCCTTAAACAATGTGGCATAAATGGGTGTATTTTGGTTTTACAGCTTTGAAGTAGAGTTTGTTCTTCTGTCTCTACACCTGTTCTCTCAAATAAACCTATTAGAAGCACCATTCTCTGACCTAATGTCATGTGGGCAAGATCTCATTTTCTTTTATTCTCATTGCGCATTTATGAGCTCTCTTTTGTTTTACTATCATTTGTGCTTTTGTTTTAACTATTTCTTAAAAGCCACATCTTCTTTCATATTGTCCAGTACCTGTGGCTTGAGCTTTGGGATTTCGTATTTTTCCTAGTTTCCCTTTAAGTGCCCCCTCCCCCACTCACCTTGAGGCACACCTGCCATCACTCTGGAATTGTTAAATGCCTTTTCCTTTCACGTTCTCTGCATTGTCTTCCTGTGATTCCAGTTCATTTCATAATGTCTTACCTCGTGATTTTCAAATAAGTTCTTTCTGCCTTGCTCCTGACACATGGTAAATAGTATGCTTTTAAGAAAGGGCTGATGTTTACTTATTCTAATAGAAAAAGAAAATTAGCAGACTGACAAATGTATTAGCTGTGACATTAACTACATGCTTCTCAGCCTAAAAGATGAAATACTTAGAGCTTTCAACAAATTTTAATTCTTAGAAAATCATTACTTTAGTCCCACTGATTGATGAAGTAAAGTCATTCTCTTGTCGGCTTAAAAAATATGTCTCAAATAATTTTTCTCTGGATTTCACAATAAAGCACTGCATAATTACTAATGAATTTATTTTTGCTTACTACAAGTAATTTCTTTAGAGTATGGTAATGCGAAACACTGCTATAAATTTTAAAGATTACGCCAAATGTGAAGCTCCTTCTGCTTTGAAACCGTTCAAATTAGAATCAATGGAGACGCTCCTTCCCTGCTCACATTCCTGTGTGCGGTTTATCATGGACATCATTGATCTGTGCCTCAGTTTGCATTCCCATAAGACATGCAGAGCTATGTTCGCAGCAGTTATACATGAGGTACAGGGCCATGCATACTATACAGCAGTGATCTCCATGGAGTGGCGGGGAGTTTTGCGGTATTTCTATCATAAATGGTAATTAGAAAGTCATCTTGTTTTCATAACGACTAAAATTCTGCCTACCTGAAAACACAGATTCATCCCTTCATTATTTCCCCTTCCACCTACTGAATTAGAAATTTAGCTTACTACACTGGTGTATTTTATGGTGCTTCTTACAATTTCATCATCACCTCGTGATAAAGTGGTTCCGCTTCTTAATGTTTCGTGAATAACGACACTGTCTTTACATTTCAGGGAGGCTGCAATCACCGCGCTTTGCAAATCACAGAGGTGGACATAGAAGTGATTTGCCTTAGTCTCCTTTCAGGTTAAATAGAAAATGTTTGATAGAGTGTTGGGCTTATGGCACTATAGATCTGACATAAATTCTACCAGGGGCCAAGAGAGGATGCTTTTTTCCCTTCACTAGTGAAAATTCCTTTTAGCTGTGAAATGATCAGCTGCACTTTAAATGAACCTGGATTCAGAGACAATTTGTCTTCCGGGGCTGTAATTCTAAAGGGAAAGAAAATGAGACCTCTTAAATAGTGACTTTTATATCATTGTGTTGTTTTACGTCACGAGCCCCCAGAGTTCTTGCATCTTTGTAAAGCTGCGTGAGTGCATATACACATTGCATTTCTATACATTTTTATTTATAAAAGCAAACGCCTAGGACACTCTCATCTTTTCAATCTCCTGATGATCAATATGTCAGTGGACAGGACAAGACCAAACTCATTTCATTGTACTGCGAAATTGAGTTTGATTTTCCCTCTGCAGATTGTGCCATGTGCTTCAATTTGTCTGGGCCCAGAGGACAGGGCGTGGGTGGAGGCGGTTTCAGGGGACAGAAAAGGCATTTGATTTATATTATATGGCTGGTTGGGAAATCGTGTGTTCCTGCTATAGCCTGATCTTCGTGACAGGCCTCATTTCAGTAAATATGCTGTCACCTAAAACTACCAGCAAATTACTATAATACATTAATACAATTGCTTTCCCTGAGCCACTGTGGGCCACCATTGGGGGGTGTTCATCAAAGATACCACATGAGCATTCCATTCTGCTGACATCGATCAGAGGAAGAGGTCATGTGCGAGCAGGCATCCTTTAGCAGGTGCAACAAGAGGGTGGCTTTTCAGGCCAGTCAGATCAAATAAATCATTGGCGCAGCTAAGTAGGGCAGGTATGTGGATTTGGTGGAATTAGAGCCCATAACGCCAATCAGTTCTAGCGTGGAAAATTAAACTACCACCTTTTAAAATTTCATCTTAGGTGTAAGCTCCCTTGTGTGTGTGTTTTTTGTTTGTTTTCTTTTAGTAGCTCCTCGAAATTGTCCTAGTCTTATTCCTAAATGTTATGTTTAATAGATGAAATTTGACTTGCTTTGGTCTAGTCGTCCTAAATTATCTCTTGGTGAAAAGCAATTAAGTTAAATTTGCCTTATATATCACCAATATTTATGGCTCTGGCACCTACCTAGTATTTTCATAAATTACTATTTCTTCTATTATGGTATTCCAGTATGTAAATAGAAAAGACCTCTGCTAATTATCTCAGAGAGGGAAACAACTTCTAGAGAATTCTGTATAAGGAAGCTACGTGACTGTTGCCTCATTGATAGATGACAAAGCTGAGGCCTGAGAGGTAAAGCAGTTTGCCCAAGGTCAGCAACTGAACTAATGGCTAAAATTTAAAGAACTCAAAACAATATAACATTGAAGAAAAACAAACGATTTTATTTAGCTTTCTTGTGATATGAACACTTATTCCTGGATTGTCTTTTTTCCCCCTAGAAAAGGGCTTCTTGGATGGTCCTAATTATTAAATATTTATCAAAAACAATTTTTATGACAGGTAGATTCACTTAGCTTAATATTTGAGTAAATGTTTTATTCTTTTATGTAAGCGAGGTGGAGTAAAGACATAATAACAAGAGTCGTGAGTAGCCAAGCACTCTGGAATGGCCCCTATCTGTCTTAAATGCACCTGACCAACCTCCCAATATCACTTTATGGAAGGCAGGGAGCCAGGGAGCTGATATTTGCTGCTTTCGGCACCATGCCCTAAGGATAGCGAAGGCTGTGGAGTCCAGTAATAAAATAAAGATGAACAGAAGGAAGAAGGAATGAAAAGGAAAGTTAAGGCACACGAGAATATTGTCACATTGTGCTTTAGAGAATGTGAGCGTCAAGGGGACTAAAAAAAAAATCGCTGGCATTTATTTTAGAATTGCATAAGACTTTTCGGAGGAGAGAGTAAATGACCACTGTTAAGTCAAAATTTGAGTCCTTTTGATCAATTTTTCCAAATTACAAAAATAAACAGAAAATATCACACCAGGAATATCATGTATATGGTTGAGACTAATTATCAACTTACTAGAAAATTAAACTTGAAGGTTAAAGTATTGACTTATCATCTAGATAATCAAAAGATAAAAAAATTTAAAGTCTATTTTCAAAACTTTATGACTTAGTAGACTACATAATTTGAACTATATAATTTAGGAAGAATGTCCTTGGACTATACTGGGGGTGGGTGACCTTGTGGGTAACAGAGAATGGGAGCGGGCAGGGGGGAGCAACAGGTCATTTTCAAAGAAGAAAATAGTCCCAATATTCATTTCTCATTTCCTGAGAACCTAGTAAGTCATATGGTTAACTACCATTATATAGATTTTGTTATTAATAAAATATCTTAAGGATCAAAGTGTCTTTTTTAAAATCAGCTTAGATAAAATTAAGGTTGATGCTTTAATTCCGTCACCTTTTATACTTTATTGAGGTCCTTTCCAAATGCATTCACATCTGCCTGACATTGAACTGTAGCCACCATTACAGATGCAGAGAGAGATATTCAGAGGAGCCGAATAACTTGTAACTATCCCAGGATCATGTGCATTATTCTTGGGACCTTTACACAAACCCTCACACATAATGGACACTCAGTAAATGTTTGTTGAGATTTTCAGAATAGAATAATAAAGGTAAGAGCCAAAAGTTCAATTCAGATCTTCAATTTTAAGTCCAATGATGATTATAGGTGAAACAAGGCAACTTGAGAGTCAGTGAAAAGATTAGATATTGATGATAAATGCAGAGAAGGTGAAATGATTTCCAAAATATGTCCATTTGATTAGAAAATGCTGAGTGTTCTGAACTATACATAACACTTTATGCTAAAGCGAAATTAAGTTGCATGGAGTGGAAAAGTAGTATGAAAACACCACCCCTGTAAATTCTATTTAATAATTTAACTTTATGAAAATAAACAGACATACAGTGACACCCATAGTACGACAGAGAAGAATAACATCCACTTTGTTCCTAAAAACAGGCAGTGCAGCTCAGTGGAAATATAGTCTTGAGGATTAATCTGTCTATCATGCCGGTTAAGGAATTGATTTTACTCCCCTCAATCCTACTTATTCTCATCTGTGAAATTAGTCTTCCCTCTTTAAAAGGTGTGAAACATACTAACTCTAATGATCTTAATTACTGCAGAAATAAGCGTGTGTATTCTCTTTGTATTTTTTCTTTGCTTTGTGAAATAGTGTGAGTGAGAGAGATTTTTATTTGAAGAAGGATTCTAAGCAGTTGACGGAGTTCTTTATAGTTTATCAGTTAGTGTCAGGTTCTGGTTGCTTTCTTTGGAAGCAGAGAGAAATTTTGAAAGAAACAAATAAAAGTATTCACATAAAGCTCCATGTTAATGGACTATTGAAAATGTGAGAAATCGAACACGACGAAAACAAATCTGTGATATTAAAATAAAGTGAGAATTTAACCATCAGCAAAGTATTTATAAGGATATGACCTACTATATCTAAGAGAATGTGTAAAAACATTTGAAGCTGCACTTCTTCTGAATACTTATAACTTTTATGATATTGGCAGACACTTAACGAAGAATCCAAGTGCCATGTTAAACATCTTGTGTATTTTATAGCGCCGACTTTCATCATAGGCTTGCAGGGTTGATGTTCTTATCACCAGAATCGATTTATTGGAATGTCAAGACTCCCAGAAGAGAATGCCTTTATCATTTGCGGTAAAGGAGATTTTAACAAGCTTTGGTTTTCTGTTTTGGGGGATTTTTATTTATTTATTTATTTATTTATTTATTTATTTATTTATTTTGGTGAAACACAATGATAAGTAAGCCCAACTGATTTCAAAATAAGAGGCATGTTAGGGGCTAATTGCATGAGAGGCTTGTAAGAAAAATGGAACTTGAAATGACTGCTCTTCACATCTCCTCTAAATTGCTCTCTTAAATATCTTTCACCTTTTCTGTTTCCTTACCCAGGTGTTTGTATCTTTCTACTTCTGTGGTCACTTGAGTCACGATTTTTACTAAAAATGGCATCTTACACTACAGTCGTGTGTGAGCCTAGTATCCCTTTAAAGTCTGAGACTGCTAATTTACCCTGTAGTTTCAGCTGGCGTTGCATTTGTATCATAGTGATGTGTTTGCTTGTTTCTTTTTTTCTTTTTGCCACTCCCTGGAGTGGAACCTTAGGGCATAGAAACAGGTCACCCCGCACACAGACCTGAGCCCCGGCCTCCTGCAGTGCCGGATAAAAAGCAGCATGCTGTTGCTATGGCACAAGGAGAGTTCCACCAATAGTCTGGGCCTCCCCACTGTCAGGGGCAATTGTGACTGAAACAATGCTAACTAGGGGACAATTGAAAACTCCACTAGGACCCAACTCCCTAATTATTGACTGGGTTCGCCTTGAGTAAGTCATTTAACCTGTCGGTGCTTCAGTTACCCACAGCTGTGAATGGGGAGCGTAAAAACCTCACCTGGAAACGGTTAGTTTCCTTTTCTTTAAGGAGTCAGAGCATGTTAACACGAGGTATGCTAGTTAAAAATGTAAGCACTGACTCCGGGAACTTCTCATTTGATATAATTAGGAACCACATTACCTTATAAATTTGGCCCTGTACAGTCTCCAATGCCTGATATTAAGAAGCAGTAGGAACATGTGGAGAGAGATTTACAACACATTTTAATGGTTCAATAGCTGGTAAAACAAGACCTAACTCCCGAGTGTTGTATTTCACCACAAGTACATGCACCAGAAAAGGGCAGCCAGTAGAAGGGGACTGGGCACAGCAGACTGAATGGTGAGCAGAGAAGAGCAGAGCAGCTGATATCCAGCAGCTGTCTGGACATCATTTCCCGAGCCTAGAGCGAGCCTCGGGCTCTTCGAACAGGTCTTTCTCAAATCATAAATTCACCCGACAGCCAGGAAACTATCTTCCACAAGCAGCTTAAATGATCAAACTGCAATAAATAGTATTTCCCTTCCAATTTCTCAATCTGTGTCTCCATCAGCTGTTATGAAAGTTTGCTCCTCAAACCCAATACGGATTTATGGCCACTAGGTGCGCAGATTCGGCGATCACGTGCTTGACTTCTTCTCACTCATAAACACTGCGTCTCCTGAATTGCTTCTCACCAGGAACCGATTTAATTGTCCAAAGCCTATGGAATTTCCTAGATCTCAGCTTTAACCTCCCACTTAGCTATTCCCAGCACTAACCTTCCGCAAAGAAATAGCAGGGCAAGGAAGTGTAAGAGGTGACGAGCGGGAAGTGAGCTGTTGAAAGTGAGAAAAAAAGGTTATTCCTTGAACACATGTGAGACTTTACTGACATCATGTCTTCTCATTTACAGATAATATGTTGTGTTTCATGAAGAATATTATAGTACGATTTGAGATATAAATGAACTCTCCATGAACGTGACTATAAAGCAGAGCTTCTCAAATTTTATATGCTTAGGAAGCACCAGATTTTATTAGAATGCAGATTCTGGCTTGGTGGATCTGGAGGAGGGTCTGAAATTCTGCATTTCTAAGAAGATTCCAGGTGATGCTGATGTTGCTTCTCTGTAGATCACACCTGGACTAGCGAGGATCTAGAACAGATGTGTTCTTCATCTGGGATTCATGGAAAACTAGGGGGTTTGGTTAGTCATTTGGAATTAAATTCACATTTCTGTGTGTGGGGGTGCATCTCTTGTAGTGAGTGGTTTCATAGCTTTTCGTTAGACTCCTTATCTGTAGCAGTTAAGTACCACATACTCTGTCACTTTGTCATCAACCTGCGTTTAGGCTCACCTAGGGAATGTAAACACCAACATCTTGTTTTGTGTTGCTTTGATTTTTGTTTGTTTGCTTTTCAAGAGTGATTCTAAGAACTTTTTTTTGCAGAGATAACCTTCCAGAATTTAAGGCAAGAGCTAAACACTTTTGCCCCAGTCAAATAAAATTCTGCAAAATTAAGTCATCCATCTTCTGTAGAAACACCTGGGGCCCTTGTGTAATTTTTAAATGCCTGATAAAGGAATTGATTAGATTAGTATTTGTCCATGTATTAAAAGCAGTCCTGTTTCTGAAACCATTTCTCGTTTCTGTGGCCTAAGTGAATTCTGCCAGGTAAGAGCCGCAACTCTCAATGATAAATTCCCCCCAGAAGTTGAGCTCCTGTGGGAAACTGGGATGGGTTGTCATTTGAAGGCGGTCATTGTAACCTCTTCCTGGCACTGCATGTTCCAGCGTGCAAAGGAGAGCACATCACACGTCACCAAATGATGACTCACCATTCAATGACCATTTCAGATTTAACTAGTGCCACACTAGTATGAATGGCATACAAGGTCTATAAAACATACATTTTTAAATATTTCTGGTGGTGTGTAAATGAGCCGATAAACAGCAATAATAGAAATCACAGAATAGGTGATTAAAAGATAAGTTTAAGTAGTGAAGAAGTTGTATTGTATAATATCCTAAAAGATATTATCATAAGTCATTTATTGGTTATACATATTCTAAGGAGTAAATATGTGTTTAAGGAGGTTTGTTGTGGTAAAGAGGGGGTGGGAGAGAGGAGAATTTTTAAAGAAAAAGAACCTGCTTATCCAATAAATGAGCAATTAAAGTCTAACTTCCTCTTTCCCTCATCCTTCTGTGTCCCTTCCCCCACTATTTATGTTACATTAAAAAGTTTTTTTTAAGACTTTATTTATTTATTTGTAGAGAGGAGAAGAGAGGAAGAAAGAGTAGGAGAGAAACATCACTGTGTGGTTGCCTCTCACGCTCCCTGCTGGGGACCTGGCCTGCAACCCAGGCATGTGCCCTAGACTGGGAATTGAACCAGCAACTCTTTGGTTTTCAGGCCGGCACTCAATCCACTGAGCCACACCAGCCAGGGCTACATTAAAAGTTTTTCTTTTGTTTTTTTTTTTTTCTGCACCGGAGATTTTAAACTTAAATGGAAACAGGTACTATACAGTCAGCTACCAGGACACAAGTATTTAGACAACTTCCAGATCAGAGAGAGGAACCATGATAGAATTTTGCAAAGTATCCCGAGAAAGTGTTTAAAAATGAACCTAGGTCTCTAGATGTTTTTAATGTTTGAGAATTTTCTGCACAGAAGCCTCATACTTACCTCTCTCCTTGAGTTCCTGGGTTAGACAGATCATGAATAATCCAGTTACCAAAAGCTCACCTACAGCACCCTCTGCCTGTCGGAGGCCAAGCTCAGGGACCATCCCCTCTCTCCTCCTTCAACTCCATTGCACAACTACCAGATGTCACACAAGCGATGCCTTCTTTAATTCTTTCCTGGGTCAAAGCTCTGATTTCATCTATTTATTCTGTATGTAGTATGATCCTATTAAATATTTCACATTTACATGACTTATCTTCCCAAACCAGTACTTAATATGATATACATCAATTTTCAATATTCTTTAATATAACAATGAAGTCTAATGTGTGCTGGGCATTGGTAGTTACTCAAGGAAAAATGAATTGATTCTAACCATGACGATGACATTTGCAAACTTTATTACTGAAAATCACCATTAGCAAGCACTTAGCCATAAGTTTACTCTCTCATTATTCTTCACAAAAACACCAAGAGAAAAATATTACTTCTCTCCATTTACTTATGAGGTACCTTGGAATTGCAGAAGATAAAATAATTCATTCAGTGTCTTATTATATTGAAATGACAGGACAAGAATTTGAACCTAGGACTTTCTGAAACCAAAACATACTTTTCTGAACAACTATATTATAATAAGCTCTCCTCATTTTTTAAAATAAATTTGTATTTCTGCTGCTCTGTCTGGGTGTTTTTTTCTACCTTGTCTTCCAAGTCACTGGTTTGATCATCTGTTTCATCTGACCTACTGTTTATTCCTTCTAGTGTAGTATTTATTTCAGATATTGCATTCTTTATTTCTGACTGGTCCTTTCTTTATGGTTTTTATGTCTGCGTTCATGCTGTTGAGTATCCTTATAATCATTACTCTGAACTCTCTGTGTGATAAATTGCTTGCCTCCATTTCTTCTAGTTCTTCTTCTGGGGAATTCTCTTGTTTGTTTGTTTGTTTGTTTGTTTTAAATTGATTATGCTATTACAGTTGTCCCATTTTCCCCCCTTTCTTCCCCTCTACAATATTGCTCTACAATATTGCACTTTAGCTATTGGACACTTGCTTGGCTCACCTCCTTTCTCTTTCCTTCTTCTCCCATCCCCCTAATGGATTCTCCTGGGAGCACTTCATACCAACTCACTTTTACTGAAATCTTTATGTCAGGGTCTGTTTTGAGGGAATTAACCCAAGACAGAACCCTTCTATATTTTCCCATTTTAGTACACCAACAACAAATAAATGTAGTACTCTCTCTAACCTCCAGATATTGCATTCTTACAGTGTCAACAGCAGAACATACGGACACACATTCATTGAACAATATATTGCTACGATTATTGAGAGATTAAGTTGGGCCTGTGATCGTGTAATCTTGTCTTTAAGAGGAAGTCGTGTGTTAATAAAAGTGTTATTAACCCTTCTGATCAAGCAGAGAACAGGTCAATACGTTGTTACTGGAAGGCAATGCATCACAGTGATAAGACAAGTGGGGCTTTAAAGATCATCTAGATTCTCAATCTTGAATGCATAATCATTTCATCTGGAGAAGAAAATTGTGTTTAAGATTGCCAAGGACCTACAGAAATTGCAACTCTTGTACATTGCTAATGGCAACGTAGACTAGTGCAGCCACCATGGTGATTCATTAAAAAGTTAAACGTACCTTACCATATGATCCAACAATTCTACTTCTAGGCATATACCCAAAAGAATTAAAAGCAGAGTCTTGAAGAAATACGTACACACCGATGTTCACAGAAGCATAATTTAAAATAGCCAAAAGGTGGAAACAACCAGATGTCCATGGATGAATGGATGGAAGAACAAACAAAGTGTGGTCTATACATAAAATGGGATATTATCCATATTAAAAGAGAATGAAATTTGTACACATGCTACACCATGGACGAAACTGAAGACATCATGCCAAATGAAATAAGCCCATCACAAAAAGAAAAAAAAATAAAAGTGCTGTGTGATTCCACTCAGATGAGGAACCCAGAGTACTCAAATTTATGGACACAGAGAGTAGAATGGCAGTTGCCAGGAGCTGGGAAGGTGGGGGAATGGGGAGTGATTGCTTAAGAGGTACCATGTTTGAGTTGTAGAAGATGAAAAAAGTTCTGGAGGTGGATGGTAGTGATGGTAGTCCAACAACGTGAGGGTACTCAATGCTATTGAACTGTATTCTACACTTAAAAACGGTTAAAATGGTGCATTTTATTATGCATGTTTTACAACAATTTTTTTAAATTTCCAAATAAGGATATTCCAAAATCAACTTCTATAAATGCTGATATTTTTATTCTGACTCTTGAAATATAAATATAACCCCAAAATATTAGAGATAGATGTGCAAGAAAACAAGCAACATATTTACCATAGTCTAGTTTATCTCACACATATTATACTACCATATTCAATTTATATAATCATCTATCACAAAAGAATGTTGTGCCATTATAGAAAGCTATCAAGGTGATTGACTCCATGGAAAACTGGTTATTAGAAGAAAAATAAAATTAATCACCAGTGTCTCACCTAGAGGAGTAGATGAAGGGATAAACTACTCTATTCATTCCAAGTATTTTTATGGGAAGGAATTTGGAGTGGTCAAAGAATAATATTCTTTCTTCCTTAAATACCCTATGATGCAATCATGAAGATAGTTAATTGTGTTAATTTGCAAACAGGTGAATTTAATTGATTTGAAAGAAAGTGGAGAGTCAGAGATTTACCCAGAGCTGGAGTACAGAAAGGCTAACACTGCTTGGGTTTCATGGAAATTTTATTCAATTCATTGATAACTCATCTGTTCCATTTTATTTTTGATGTGTTTTAAGGTATCTCTATAATTCTTAAAAATACATCCCGATCAACAAAATAACAACTAAATAATAGTCACCCTTGACTAGCTGAACAGAACTCCTGTAAGTATAAAGAAGAAGCCATATAGAGACTGTTGGACGTGCATAGACGTGAAATGAGCTGGGAGGGATATCTTGGCTGTAGAGGTCCCCCCCCTGAGCAAGGAGGGGTCCCAGCCTCACGCTGGGTGGGCTCCCAGGCCCTGAGCACCAGTCCTGGGAAGAAGAGTCCCCACAACATGTGGCTGTGAAAATCATTGGAGATTTCATGTAGATGAGGCGGAGGCCTTCTGTAGACCCAGGCATCCTTTAAAAGGGTCCAAGTGCAGACTCCCTCCCTCACAAATACTCACCCTAAGCTCCAGCAAAGGGACAGCAGCTCAAAAAGTGCCAGGGACGTACTGAGAGTAACTGAATTGTCTGCCTTCAGGAGACCGCTGGAGGGGCAGCTCTCTCAGGGACACAAGTACTGACAGGTATGAGGTGATATATTGTGGTTTTAACTTGCGTTTTTCTGGTGATTAGTGACATTAAACATCTTTTCATGTGCTATTGTCCTCTTTGGAGAAATGTCTATTTAGTTTCTCTGCCCGTTTTTTAACTGGACTGTTTGTTGTTGTTTTTTTATTTTTGATGTTGAGCTGTATGAGTTCTTTATAAATTTTGGATATTAACCCCTTATGGGATGTAGCATTGTTGATTATCTTCTGCCATTCAGTCAGTTGTCTTTTCATTTCATTGATGGCTTCCTTTGCTGTGAAAAGAATTTTAATTTAATATAGTCTTCTTACTTGTTTATTTTTTATTTTGTTTCCCTTGCCCAAAGAGGTATATTCAAAAAATATAGAATATATTGAATATGGAAGAGTTTATGAAACGTTGCATAGAAACATGTTTTTCTCATAAATTATTTCCCATATGTGGCCCCCAAGAGCTCTTCTTCTTGGTCCAGCATGCCAGGGTTAGTCAGAAATTTTCATTGACATTTAGTTACACTACAAATAAAGAATTTTAAAAATCTCAGTTAACTAGTATCTTTGGGGAATGGACTATTTTCAGCAAATTGCATTTCTGGACAGTTCAGGGCAAAAAAAGAAACCATTTTATAACACCTAAATATTTATCTGTTGCCAAGTCTATGTTATCTATGAACTAAGAAGTAAGGAGAATGCCACTTTACACAAGTTTTTTCTTTAAATCCCACACTATCTCTATAATGTAAGCCATGCCCATTTATAGGGGCTGAACCCAGAGTATAGAATTGAGTATCATCTCCAAGGTCACAGTTATTAAAGGACAGGGACAGGATATAAGTCTAGTTCTATTTGACTATAATATTTATTCTCTTCCCCGATTGCTGGGGAATCACAAAAGTATATCAGAAACAAAGCAAGAGTAAGTAAAAGCCCAGATGGGGAAGTACCTCATACAAGATATTTTCAGGGTCTGTAAGTAAATCAGTCTTGCTAAGAGGATGATTTGTAGAATAATTACGAGATAATAAGCTGGAAAAGGGCAAGGTATGATGACTGAAAACAGAGTAGTGTTTGGGAAGGATCAAATAGTAAACCAAGACTGAGAAAGAAAGTGTGTGATGTAGATTGATGGCAGTGAAAAGGAGATGGAAGAGACAGCCACAAGAATTATATTTCAAAAGAAGAAACAGGTGGCTGAGTGAATAATTGGATATACGGGAGAAGGTGAAGTCCAAGGTGACTCTGTTGATGTCTTTAGGAACATGGTTGTAAACAAACAGAAAGGGGGCAGTGAGCTGAGAAGTTACTCCTGGAAAGGAATGGGAGAGTGGGAGACACAGTGAAGTATGCTGGGCATGAAGAGGCAGTAGGGCATCCGAGGGGAAATATATTATGGTGAAGTGTTAAGGATTCAAGAGTGAAGTCACAACTGAAGAGTAGCTGGAGTAATCATTCTCAGAAATTTCAGAGTTTTGGCACATAGTAGACTGAATTAGATGACAACTCCCAGGGGCAGAATTTGAGGGAAAATAAGGAATTTGAAAACTGAAACTTAGAGTAAATCTACATTTCACAAGTGAGTAAAGACCAGGTACCAGAGATAGGAGAACAATGGTAGTACAATTTTTCAGAAGCCAAGAAGGGAGAGTATCTAAAGGAAGGGACAGTTTAAAACATAATAGTTCCTTGACTAAAAGTTACCCTAGTGCTGTCGCTGTGAATCTTAGAATTGAAGAAACATAATTACTAACAAATCCCATAGAGAGGTTAACAGGGCAGATACTCATTAGGCTGAAAAGTTATGAGAGTATTTTTGACCTTTATATCTGACATTCATATAGATTGATGAGGGCAAAAAGCCAGGTGGCTGAGTCATGGGGAATCTATAAATAGGTGAAGCGTATGTGTCTGCCACACCCTAGAAGCACAGCAGCAAAATACAGGAAAGAAGTTGGTCAGTGGTGAACATGGTGATGCTCACTCTGGTTGTTTTCCTTAATGGTGCATGTGTTCTGGGGCATGGAAGTAGTGATGGTGTTTAACTCTTACAATGGAAAATATTGTAAAAATATATAACCAACCATACCTCATTGACTAAGTTTCTCTGAGATCCTAACATGTTCTTCTGCCTTGAAAATACTCTTCATGTTGTGCTTTGGTGAGTCTGAAAGAGATGCATGTGAAACTTGAAGACACTGGGTTAAATTGGCAGTGCACTCACCTCAGAATGTGACCTGGAAGTCATATTTCTGGTTATAGTCATTGTATCTACGTGAGTGTGTGCGTGTGTGTGAGTGTGATTTGATGACTTCTATTAAAGATGAAACCAGATAAAAAATAAATTATTTCAGGATATTAAGAAATCTGGTCCTGAGCAATAAAGGCTGTACCATGAAGACAGAATCCTCTGTGATAATCAAATTGTCTTTATGAAGGGAAATAGTCCCAATGTTTACAAAATAAATTGATTTTTAAAAAGTGGAAATTATGTTTATACAGCATATGAAATGTTTACCAGAAATATAATCTGTTGCATACTAATGTGACTGAATTTGGGTGATGATAACATTCTACAGAGTACCTGATTTAAAAAGTTATGGAAGGTTGATGTCTGGATATCTGCACTTTCTTCATTTTCCTGATGTTTTCATGAAATAATATGGGAATTTTATGTGGTGTCATAATATTTTTTAAAGTTATGAGTGTGGCTTCTCTGGAGCTTGATCAGTAGGATATCATCAAAAATATAATAATAAAGGAGGGATTTTTTAAAGATTTTATTTTTATTTTTAGAGAGATGGGAAGGGAGGGAGAAAGAGAGGGAGAGAAACATCAATGTGTGGTTGCCTCTCACGTGCCCTCCACTGGGGACCTGACCCACAACGCAGCCATGTGCCCTGACTGGGAATTGAACCGGTGACCCTTTGGTTCGCAGGCTGGTGCTCAGTCCCCTGAGCCACACCAGCCATGTCTAAAGGAGGGATTTTTAAGCCTATTTTTCATTAAGGATAGGACTGACAATTTTCTTCCCAGGAGCACAAAACATCTGAATTGCAGTAACTATGAATAAAGTGCTCAAACCTGTTGTTTCTTGTTACCTGTAGAGAAAGTTAGAAGAAAATTAAAGAATAGAGTTGTCCAGAGGATATAAATGTCTCTTTTATAACAGACTACCTAAAAGTTATCTCAACTATCCATGCAATTAACTAAGAAGCCCCTTGATTTTGACATTATATACCAAGCAACAGAGGAAGTTAAAGTACACCTCTTAAAGGGAGTAATGGAAATAATGTGGAATCATATTTTTACCCTTAATTATGAGAGCCTACTAAAAAGCAAAACAGGTGTTTAATTTTGAGTTTGTAGTTTTGGTTTTGGTTTGTTTTTGGCCTCTTGTTAATATGCAGCGTAGGAACCTCAGAGAAGCATCAGAAGAAAGGCAGGGGTACAGAACTGACGAACAAATTTCTCATGATCATCAGTGACTTTCCCGAAACGTGTCTTGATCTATGAGGTTTCTAGATCAGGAGAAGCAGGAATGGGCGGAATTTTGAGTACAGTTTCTGTAGGTGTTGCTGTTGTGGCTTTCGTCTGTCCAGTCTTGTTTCCAGGAACAAATGCACAAAGTATGATGCGAGCTCTACTCTGCATGAATCAGGCACTGATGGGAGCCCTAAAGGCTCACAGATACAGTAAACAACGTTTTGTCCTGGAGGGCTTCGTATCCATCCTTTGCTTAGTCATTCTTTCCCAATATAACCTTCACAAATAACTATCAATTCTACCTTCTTTTAAATCCTTCTGTAAGGCTCTTCTTACTCATTTTATTTTTTTTTAATTTTTTATTGTTGTTCAATTACAGTCGTCCCCATTTTTCCTCCCCTGCCTTGCCCATTCCACTCCCACATTCAATCCTTCCCACCCCCCACCCTCCGCCACTGTTCTTGTCCATGAGTCCTTTACACATGTTCCTTGACTTGACCCTTCCCCTTCTTTCTCCGTTACCCTCCTCCCTCCCTCTGGTCACTGTCAGTCTTTTCTTTATTTCAATGTCTCTGGTTCCATTTTGCTTGCTTGTTTGTTTTGTTGATTGGGTTCCACTTATAGGTGATATCATATGGTATTTGTCTTTCACCACCTGGCTTATTTCACTTAGCATAATGCTCTCTAGATCTAGCCATGCTGTTGCAAAGAGTAGGAGTTCCTTCTTTCTTTCTGCTGTGTAGAATTCCATTGTGTAAATGTACCACAGTTTTTTGATCCGCGTGTTTACTGATGGGCACTTAGGCTGTTTCAAGCATTTGGCTATTGTAAATAACACTGCTGTGAACATTGGGGTGCATAGGTTCTTCTGAATTGGGGTTTCAGGATTCTTAAGATATAATCCCAGCAGTGGAATTGTCAGGTCAAAAGGCAGTTCCATTTTTAGTTTTTTGAGGAAATTCCAGACTGTTTTCCACAGTGGCTGCACCAGTCTGCATTCCCACCAACAGTGCACTAGGGTGCCCTTTCTCCACATCCTTGCCAGCACTTGTTGTTTGTTGCTTTGCTTATGACGGCTATTCTGACCAGTGTGAAGTGGTATCTCATTGTGGTTTTAATTTGCATCTCTCTGATGGCTAGTGATGCTGAGCATCCTTTCATATGTCTCTGGGTGCTCTGTATGTCCTCCTTGGAGAAGTGTCTGTTCAGGTCCTTGGCCCATTTTTTAGTTGGATTTTTTGTCTTCCCAGTGTGGAGCCATGTGAGTTCTTTATATGTTTTGGAGATCAAACCCTTGTCCGAGGTATCATTGGCAAATATGTTTTCCTATACAGTTGGTTCCCTTTTCATTTTGCTGCTGTTTTCTTCACCATGCAAAAGCTTTTTATAAGTCATGATACCATAAAAGTCCTAAAGGAGAACATAGAGAGGAAAATTTCAGATACTCTACATAGCAATATTTTCACTGATATGTCCCCTAGAGCAAGAGACATAAAGGAAAGAATAAGCAAATGGGACTATATATTCATATTCATACTCATTTTAAAATGCAAATCAACACCTTTCATATACATAATTTTTGTGGATTTAAAGCCATCTGGGGCAATATTTAAATCATGTCTCCAACACAGTTGGTCACTTGCTCTCCTCCAGCATTTTGGTAACTTTGTTATGTTCTTCAGTTAATGTGGGGTAGCTTCTGATGGGCCCAGTGAATTAAGAACTTGGATTCCAATTCACAAAGGTATGAAGGTACAACAAACTACAAATAAGTAGAACTAAGAAAGGTCATATCTCTAAAATTAAGCCTTCTAGATGTTATTATGACTTTAGAACAGTAATTAAATTACTTACTGGATTGCTGTTATTTAATTGTTCAAACCAGGAAGCTGGATACCTTATAGCCTAGAGAGAAAAGAAGATGGAGAATATATTAGCATCAATTTTGAGTGGTGTCCCAAGAAGTAAAAGCATCTCCCCTAAGCCAGGTGCAACTGTGACAGAAGACTCATTTGTAGAAAAGCATTCTCAACATGGCCCTTTCCACCATTTAGTTTGAAAATTGTAAACAAATCCAAGAAGGAAAAGATGAAAAGGTACTAACAATTTGTCACAGTTATGTTATTGGATCATTTTCTATCATGGTGTGGGAAGGAAGATATCTCATATGGGGTGCGTGCAAAAAGAAGGGAATGGAGGACAGTATGGGAGGGAAAGTACCTCAGAAGGAAGAAGGGGTACAAAAAGAGGAAAGATATTTGAAGACTGTCTTCACCTTTTACAGTATTCAAACAAAGGCAAACTTTAAAACCATGTACTGTATTTATTATTTTTCCCCAGGATGTCAGAAGTTTTCACTTCTGCAACGGAGTGTCATTTGTATTACCACTTAGACAGAAACCAGTTTATCTGGAATCAAGACAAATAAGTGAGCAGGGATATGTCAATTCAGTCCTCCTTCTACCTCCCTGCCATCATCCACTGCCACCACCCCGCACAGTCACTGCTGCATCCTCTCCTTTTCTCCCTCCCTCTCCTTCCCTTTCCAGCATTAAGAGTGTCTTGTCCACGTCACTTTGCTTTCCACCAATGCCTACGTTGTAGATTTTATTGTTATTTGTTGTTGTCTAAGAAAGAACATCTACTTTAACAACAGTAGTCAAACCCCACTTACCAGCTGAGTGGCTTTGAACAAGTTGCTTATCTTCGAACTTTGACTTTCCCACCTCCAAGATGTGAGAATAACATGTCTTAAAAGGCCTGTTTCAAAGAACATAAAGGACAGTGTGAGCATAGGGGTTTTATTGTTTATGTGCCTGTGGGAGTAGGAGACGGTGCCTAACTTCACCCTCTCTCCTTCTTGCTCCAGTTCACGGAACTAACAGAGAAAAAAAGGGCTGATAACCATATGGGAATCAAGGATCCAAGAGAATCATAGCCCTCTGGCAGAACTAGGCAAAAACATCTGGGGGCCTCTTCCTCCATCCCTGAAGACTGGACTTTGGGCTCACCAGCTGTGAGCCGGAACAGATAGCAGAGACCCACTTGCTCTGTTGTTGGAGTCTGGCCTCTCCTTGTTTCCTTGTTTCTTTAAGAAACCCAGCCTTCAGAGAATTCAAGGCCAAAGAATTGGAGGTCTTCTATGTCCCGGGGCAGGCAGGTTTAAGAACTTACATAATGACCGTTTTCACATTAATTTTACCCTCCCACCTTCACGAAAAGGTGGCACAACGAAAGTCACTTGTCAATCAGAGTAGTCCCCCCTTACACCTCACAGGGGAAGCGCAGTAGGAAGGGAGAAGAGATGGGCAGAAGCACCTCATCAACACGTCCGTGGTGTTTCCTTTATCTTTGAGGAGAGACAGGAAGGTCAGGTGAAAAACACAAAGCTCCTGCTCTCTGAAACACCATTTCAGCACACTTATCATCCCTACAATATAATACACATAGCAGATTAAATGCTTAAAGACTGATGCCAAAACTTACGTTTGAAATTCGATCCCTTTTGTTCAATACTTGTGAACAGGAAAAGGTAGAGAGTATTATAACTCTTCCTTATATGTATGTCTTATTTCTTTCAGAACCTCAGAAGCTCCTTACATGTAAGAAGTTTATAGGGGGTCTGGCAGAAATAACACTGCTTTTTATTACAAAATCTTTTCATTTTACTTTATTCTTTTAAAAGATTTTATTTATTTATTTATTTATTTATTTATTTATTTATTTATTTTTAGAGAGGGGCAGGGAGGGAGAAAGTGAGGAAGAGAAACATCAATGTGTGCTTGCCTCTCATGTGCCCCCACTGGGGACCTGGCCCACAACCCAGTCACGTGCCCTAGACTGGGAATCGAACTGGCAACACTTTTGTTCTCAGGCCAGCACTCAATCCACTGAGCCACAACTTGAAGGGCACAAAGTTTTTTACAACGAATCATAAGCATGTAATTCTGTAACATAACAATATCACAGTCAAGCACAGCATATGACATTTTTGGTGAAATGTTCAAATTAAAACTATAAATTATCACACCCGTATTATTACCCTACCAACCACACTCGGGCAGGTGTTACTTCTGCCAGACCCTGTACAACTACATGACACCTCCATATGCCCGCAGACAACCTGGGCACAGAGCAGTTACTTAATCATAAAAACATGTTAGAATACCATCATAGTTTCTATAGAAACTCGAGCAAGAGAAGCCGCTTCATTTGTCAGGCATCGCCAAATAGGTAAGAGTGGGGAGAATCCAGGCCTCCTCAAAGTTATCCGTGTTAACTTTATTTTTACAGGTGAAGGAATGGAAAAGGAGACAGGAAATAGGGAAAAGTAGGCAAAGATGGTAACATTTATATCAAAATCAAAATCATGCTACAAACTGGCCTCAGGTTTGAAGCAGGTGAGCCTGTTCGCTCCATTCCCACTGCAAGTTAATCTAACATTTCTCCCCAAGAATCGTTTCACTAGGGAGAGCCCTCTGTAGGGAGATGCTGATAGGAGTCTGCACCTGGCAGTCACATATTATGTAGCTAATGAGCAAATGATGTATTTAATAACTGCACTGTGAAAATAAAGCTTAGAACAGTAAAGATCCCTGCTGAGGCTGCTCATCTGCACCATATGCTCACTGCTGGCCATCTCGGAACTCCAGCATCATTCCTGTCTTTCCCCTTAGTGGGTCCTGCTGCGGAGAATTAACACCAAAGCAATGCTCGCTGAATTAGTTGTGCTTGTATATCAGTGTCAACCCATTTATTTAGCCTATCAACATCGTGTGTTCCACCCAAGGGTCACCTGAAACACTCGTGTTCAATATGCACCCTACATAGGGGAAAAATTATAGCCCTTTGAGATTGAACATTTATAAATTTAAATTTTTCAATGAGTCGTGTATCATTTAAACTCATAGCAATTTAATGCTTATTTTTAGTTGACCCCTGTTGTTGCTTGAAACACAAAAACAAAACAATGATAGTTCTTCTGGTTTTTTATTAATAATTTTAAGAAAAAACTATAGAACCTTTTTTTTCTAGAAAACACCAGTTTAAAATCCAATTATTTTAATTTATGAGTTAACCTGCTGGAGATTTCTCTGGATTCATTTTTACCAATGGATTAACTAAAATTTCTTTAATCTTTAGGAGAACAAAGAAATCTGAATATAAAGTTCAGTATAGTTAGATTAGCTATATTTTCCTTCCTTATATAATTTTGATAGTTATTAGCTTAAAGAAAAAAATTGTTTAACCTTTATAGATATAAAAAATATCAAGACCCAAAGAAATTAGGCTATAGGGCCAAAGTCACCAAAATAAAACTGGGTCTCCTAAGTCTCCTAAGTCTCAGGCTAGGATGGTGCCTCGATATTTGGATATTAACTTGAGCACTCATTTTGTCCTTGGGATTCATTGTGTAGATCACATACATCTTACTATCATGGGGGGAAAAGTAAATAACATAGGAAATCACAAACCTTTTGTCGTGAAGATTAGCTTGATCTTCAGGATTGGAACCCCTCATTTCTTGTTTGCTCACCTTCCTCTCTCAATGTGACATGGGTTTTCTTGCTCACATTCTGAAAGCCCGTCTTCAGATTCGAGAGAGATTACAGAGAATCCTGATAGCCAGGCTAAGATTATATTAAATCAGCAGTTGGGAGCCATGAAAAAGATTCTTCTAGCGCTTGTCTTTCCTTTTCTTTTGCTTTGATATATTGCTCTGAAATTTATAGAAGTTTCATTTAACTTACTCCCATTTAGACCAATTACCAATGTAAGTGCTGTTCTCCGAAGCGAAGAAATCAATATGAAGTCTTCACTGTTGGCTACTCCCTAGATCTACAAAAATAGGAAAAGCTGTAAAAAATTATGTCACTTCTTGACTTTGAAGAACAGGAGTTTAACGCCTTAAAGAAAATGTTGTTTTGTTTTGTTTTGTTTTTTTCTAATTGCTACTGTTTTCAATTCATGGCTCTCTACCATCATGTCAAAACACCACCAGGTCAGGCAAAGGCTACGCATACCTTAAAGGAGCTTATCATGCAGATGAAGAACACAAAGAAGATGGGCGGGACTCCTAGAACAGAGTGCCTTTTAAACTCACTTCTGAGGGCAACATAGAAAAGGTCAGACAGCAATGCAGGAAGTGGGACAAAGCCCCAGGTGCAACTGAAATCCAGAGAGTTTCAGTAGGAGCAATGGACTCTGGATAACTGGTTTTGCAGTAGTAGCAATTCATCAGCAGGTGAGGGGAAGCAAGACCATTCTCAATGTCCTCCTCGGATTAGACTGAATTCCCAGCTATCACTTAACCAAATGAACACAGGCCATGCCATGAGACTGGTTAGTTTATATGAAGATATTTCTTTGGTTTCAAGGGTGTACATAGAAAATGGATTCAGAATTTAGCCTTTTGAGGAGGCCACTGGTAAGGTTTCAGGCAAGAGGTGAAGGACACAAGACATGTCTTGTAGACTGGTGGAAGAAGAGGATGGAGCTTAGAAATCAGGACAGGAGCCGGTGACCCATGGTGAACTGCAGAAGTGAAGGAAAAGGCACAGCTTGGTGAGCTTGTAAAGACCCAGCATTCACCTGTGTCCAAGCTTAAAGCTTCTGATGTTCAAAGTAGAAAGTGCTGAATCTACCCAGATACCAACATAACTCTACCACGTAGGTCAGAGTTAGTGCACCCCCAAGAGCTGAATCACAGTGTCAGTCCCCCAATACAGGAGGTTTTAAAACATCTGTTCCTGTCTACTGAAGGACAATTTTGAGACCTAAGTTGTCTTATTGGCTGTTGATAACTTTCTCTTGGGAAATTTCCCATGTAGTCTTTTCTTTAATTCCCCATTCAGGAAAAGGAAGAAAAATGTTAGACAAACCTTGCTAATAATGAACTCTAAGAGACCGTTCAAATTCTCCTGTACTGGAATTTTATTGAAATTAATTCTGCCTTGATCTCTTGATCTCCAGGGACCTCGGTGTTTTCTTCAACAAAATAAAGGGAAGGTCATTAGATGAACTCCAAGGGCCCACGAGGTTCCAGCATTCTAAATTTCTTTGAAGGTGTGAATGTTACTTGAGAAAAGGCAGTCACTTGGGGCTGAAACACATTGTATGGTCTTTGAGCCAAGACAATGTCTTCAATTCCTTTTACAAAATGTACTGCGTCTTGTACAATGTTCAACACTCAGTAGGTTCTAAATGTATAACTGTTGCCTGGACACTAGAGACAATCAATTATTAAAATGATCTTCTCTTTAATGGGCGTGAGTAATGGTGCTCCTTATGTATAACTTGCATCTTATTGTCATAATACAAATGTTTCAGACACAGTGGGTACACTGTGGATTACCCAACTGTTTAGGATCCTGGGCAGAAAATATATCATCCGAATATGTTTTTATAATGAGAACTGTAATTCCACTACATGCAAAACTACAAAAAAAAATAGTCAAATATTAGGAAATTAGGTGGAACAGTCTGATGAATTCCAAAATAATTCATTATTCTTATACGCTTCCTAGTATAAAACTGGCGTAGGCTTGTTGGAATGTCCTACATAATCAGCTCTGCTCACGCCATTTCCTTTTTCTCGTATCACTCTCTTCGGAGATATCTATGTTAAATGAACTGCTTCACGATGTAAAGACACGCATTGCATGTGTTTGGTGAAGGGTAAAATTATAAAGTTTTCATAAATAGTTAAAAAAATTAAAAATAAATAAGTAGATTCCATCATCCAAGAAATCTAAGTGCAAATTGTAGCAAAAAAAGATATGCAAAAATAAAAGGTCAGCACAGGAAGTGCTGTTAAAATGCAGCTGCTCTATCAAACGCAGGGAGGAAGAGACGGCGCATGGGGTGCGCTAGCAGGAGCAGCTTCCCATGGCACTGAAGCTAGACTCCGGTTTAAGCAGGACATTGTGAACATTCTAGAAGGGAATATAAAAGTAATTCAGAAGATGCAACTTGAAGTGGGAGTTCAACAGAGACATTCTCAAGCTTCACCAGAACTCTAGGAAAATCCCTCTTTAGATCCTGCTTACACTTTACTAATCGTCTATAATATTAATGTGAATTATACACGTTGGAGCATCTGGAGGGCATTTCATAGCATCGCCTCTGCCAGGGTTTTTAGTGCCTACCTTAGTGTTTGGGTTTTTACAACTGAGTTGGCTCTGGAAACACTGCGCTTATGGTCAGAGGCTGAAGAGGAGAGGATAGAGGGGGGCTGGATGCACAAATGGCTTGTTCACATCCGGTGAAGGCCAGCTGGAATGACAGGCTCTGGAAGAGGGAAGGTTTGCCTGTTAATTCAGTAGTGGAAACTGAACATCTATGATAAATCCAAAATGACCTGTGTCATAGAAGTCAGTATCAATTTTATATGGCTATTTTGTTTCAGCCCAACAACCTCATTTATCACATTAAATTAATGTTATTCAAATTATACTGTTTACATATATGGAGAACTTGGAGCTTGTATAGATCACCCTCTAGTGATAAATCATTCCAACTGCAGACTTTTGATCCTTGAAGTTGAAGAAAAGAGTGAAAGGATATAAATATGAAGGAATTACATGTTAGGCCATGGTATGAGAAAATCTGCTTTTGTTAGGATTTAGCATTTATTTTGCCTAGCCTATAGAAAATTGCCAGACTACTAAACTGTTTGCATTATTTATTTCCCAATAAATAAATGCCCCCTATTTCTATGACAGTAAAATAATTTTTGAGCCCTCTTACTTGAATTATGTTTTCTAAAGTATGGTCAAAACAACTTACAACTTTTTTCCCTCAAATATGTAGTATGCCTTCTGGGTCATTGGAACTCAAATATCATCACTGATGATATAACAGAAAGGAAGCGAACATCTTTTTATGATTTAATTCAGTACTTTCTCTGCTTAGGTGTTGGTTACAATGCTAACAATGACAAAAGTCCTGAGGTACAGGAGGTATACTAGGCTTTATCAAATTTTCATTGTAGGCTATAGGGACAGAGTGGTATTCTTGCTATAAGCTAAGCAGGATTCATAAGGCAAATTTCAAACTCAAAAGGAAAATGTACCATTGTCTATAGCAGTCAGAAATGTCATCCAGGAGTAACTTGGAAGAACCTCAAATGAATTGCATGAACACTGGAATGTATTTTATTCAGAGAAACTATGCTGATCGGTACAAAATAATATCTTTCTTTTTGCCAAAAGAGAATTAGTAGTAATGAGATTCTATCAGGTTAGCTGTGAAGGACTTTTTTTTTTTCACTGTAACATCTAATATTCATTTGTAGACCAGAGCAAGGATTTCTTTAAACTGCACAAATATTACATAGTACTATTAAACAATTTAGGGCTTACATAGGTGATTTAGCACAGGGCTTTCTGGCCCAAAGCTGAGACTGGCACGTAATGCACTCACCTGACACTTTATAGGGTATGATGCACAGTCCAGAGCTCCCGGGCAACCTTCATAGCATGATTTGAAATCCACTTGACCTTACATATGAGTCGGGGAGCTTCCTCTGGAGATGCCTAATCAGAATCTGTCTTCCATTTAGTAGAGATAAAGCGTGCTTGTTCATTGTGTCAGAATTCATCTCTAAACTACAGAATGAACAATAACCTAAAATCAGTGCCAACTCACTGGATTTGGCTCACACACTTGAGAGATTGATTCCCAGGCTGTTTTATCTGTTACTTTTCATCACTCTGCATTTTCTATTTCAGGGCCCACTCTTCCTAAGACTCATGTGAAAACAGCCTCTCTTGGGTTGGCTGGAAAGGCAAGATCTCCTTTGCTCCCTGTATCTGTGCCAACGGCCCCTGAAGTGTCTGAGGAGAGCCACAAGACAGCAGAGGATCCAGCCAATGTAAGGGTACCCCTGAAATTCCTGCTGAAATGGCTGCATTGCATGAAGCAGGGACGAGTGCTGTGCAGTTCGGTCTAATCCAGCCAGCTCTCTCTGTTAACCGCACCCATTGTATTGATAGCGCTTAATGTTGTTTGTTTGTTCTTTTTTCCTGTACTTGAATATGAAGGGGGGAAAAGATGATGGAAAAAACAAAAGGTCAGAGTCATCCCATTTGATCAATAATTTCTTTCTCAATTTTATTGTTTTTAGTCTCTAAAAAAATAAAATATTTTAACTACATGGAAACCAAGAAATCTAGGCATGTATATATGGGTAATGTTTGATGGAACCATGTTATATAATTAACATACTGTTGTATGCTTCAAAGGGATTCAATTTTATGAGAACCCAATGCACTACTCTGTCAGCATGTGTCTGTTCACTGCGATATTTGTTTAGTCTCAGGGTTGTTGGCCATATCTCGAATCAGTCCAAACTCCTAAGTTTCTCTGTCTCATCTCATAATCAATCATGCCAGTTGGCCCACTTTTACTTATATGGTTGACTCTAAGGAGTGACAGCCAAAGGTAGAATATGAAGAACAGGAAGATTCTACATGAAGGGAAATACAAGAGTGGGGAAAGCCTGTATCAGCACTAGCCTGCAGAAATGTAATGTGACACATGTATATAATTTTAAATTTCCTAGGAGCCCCACTAAAAGATGTAAAAAAAAATAGGTGAAATTAATTTTAATAATGTTTTTATCTAATCCAATATTTCTAAAGTATTATTCTTTTGTTTTTTTATCATATTTGTTCCATTACCATTTAGTCCCCTTGTACCTCCCTGTCCGGCAATCGCCACACTGTCGTCCATGTCCATGAGTCCATTTTCCTTTCTGCTCAGTCCCTCCACCTCCTATATCCCCCACTTAGCTGTCATCCTGTTCTCTATCTATGCGTCTGTCTCTATTTTCCTTGTCAGTTCAGTTTGTTCATTAG
This sequence comes from Micronycteris hirsuta, assembly GCA_004026765.1. Classification (NCBI taxonomy): domain Eukaryota; kingdom Metazoa; phylum Chordata; class Mammalia; order Chiroptera; family Phyllostomidae; genus Micronycteris; species Micronycteris hirsuta. The sequence goes on from PVJI01003204.1 coordinate 90,328, forward strand.
ATTCCATATATGAGTGAAGTCATATGATACTTGCCTTTATCACTATTCACCTACACTAACTCTTTGTTCTCGTTCTTTCTGTAGGTGTATGAACAGGATGATTTGAGTGAACAAATGGCAAGTTTGGAAGGGCTAATGAAACAACTCAATGCCATCACGGGCTCGGCCTTTTAACACATATTGCCGAATAGACGAGGCGAATTTTCCGGGAACTTCGCAGCATACCAATTACCCATCAACAGCACACCTGTGTCCAAGAACTCCAACCAGCGTACAGGCCGCCCGCCAGTACCACTCAGTTCCAGAAGATCCTGAAGCAGTTCAGAAGGAATAATGGGCCTTTCTTTCATAGGCATCAGGAATTCAAAAATGATTACAATAGGGTCTTTAAACAAAAGCTAAGATCCATCTTCACGGCACTGGCAAAACAGAAGCTGCTAGAAGAGTCCTGGGTCTTTACCGTGACAATGATCTCCCTGTCTAATGCTTACATTTCCCTTCATCAAGGCCTGTCCTTTTCTGATGTGTAGGTCTAGTCTTACGAAATGCAAGTGCATTATTTAAGCCTGAACCATGCCATGGCAAACCAGTATGAGCTTACTCTTTTGTTTTCAACGTTCAAGTACAAAGCACCCACGGGAGTTCTCTCATGACACAGCACCAAAGGATCGGATGTTTTCCTGACAGCACAAAAAGTAAATAAGTAAACAGATGAAAGGCAGCAAATGCTTGTGTTCTGTAACACAGTCATTCTGTCTTGCCCAAGCGGTAGATGTTAGCAAGTGGCTGTAAAACTCAGCCATCTTAGCAAGTAACTGTCAATCCACCCTTGGTTAACATTTATGTCTGGAGAGCAGGGACATAAAAAATCTGCACCCGATGGCATCCTGCCAGCAGCAGTCCATTTCCCGGAAGAGGACACAATATACAGTCTTCTCAGACACGTGGTAACTCTGTGCTTAAGCTCATAATAGGACGCTTTTCAATTTGGGTGGCTTTTGTGCCATATCACACTGTGATGACATTTCAAAGCTTCACCAAGGCCATCTTCCTCAGGAGTCTGGCTGGAAGAGTTGCCCCCTCCACCCAGTCCCTCCTTGAGTTCTTCTTGGCCGCCAGCCTTGGGAGAGGTGGCCAGCTCTACACATTGCATGGCTTCCTGACCAATGTCCCTATAACCTTCTGTGGAAATGGCAGGACCCCTGAGAACAGGCCCTGAAGAAGGGAAGGAAAATGGAAGGCAGTTTCAAACATTTCATAGGTGATGTCGTTTCCACCGATAGGGTCATCACTGGCTTCGAGTGCGCAGTGTTTGTAAGTGGAAACCAAGGGGTCCTGTTGCCTCCTATTCCCCCAACCCATGCCCATGGTCTCCCCCCTCCCCCCACCCCCCTTCCCCAAGTCAGAGAGGGGCAGAGGGGAAGAAGTCATTCAACATCTCTGACACATCTTAACTCCAGGGGCTGCTTTTCAAAGCTGCATCTTCATTGTGAGCTAGAATGTTAAGCTTTCATTGCCATGTTTATCTACATTCTGGAACTCGGTGAAACTAAGAGCAGTTGGAGTACACCCTTTTAGTTTCTGAATTTCAGCTGCATTTGGAGTTAATCCCTGTTTATGCAGCCCCATCGCCAAAAGAGAGCTAGTTTGCATATTTATCAGTTAGGCAACCTGAAAACCCAATAGGAGTTTCAGCTGAATTAGTCCTTTCAGCTCTGCCTTTGATTTCAAGCTTGAGTAGGTCATAATTTTAAGAGCATGGAAGGGATAGGATCTTTACAACCTAATAGCTCCTTTTATTAGGTGGGTAATTATATATGAATCCCTGAATGAAATATTTTGAGCAAAATGGCACTGTAACAGAAGTAATAATTCAGATTATTTTTTTACAGTTTTATGTCGGGAAGGAAATCTGATGTCAAACAGAGGGCTTGTTCAAATGGTTCATTAGAAAGTCAGGTCCATTTGTGAAATTGTTCCTTCAACAAGAGTGCTTGTTCAATTTACTGAGATTTTCTTGAAGTCCTTCTGAAGAGCTATGTGACGTTATTCCATGGGGCATATTACCCTTGTTTAACATCTGGGGGCTTAGGTAGACAACCCTCCACTGACCTGGAACAAGGCATTTCATAACATAATATTGAATCTTGCAGAAAGAATTTATTCAGAAAAGTCTTACCTTCTTGAGGCCCTCAAATGGCTTCACCTTTCTGATATTCACAAACAAAAGACATTCTCTCAAGGCACTTGACATCCAAGGAAGGCCATCCTGAATGTTCAGTTTAGAATAGGCTGCAAATCTCAGACTTCGGGGGCTGAGTCGCATCTTCAGTCTGTAGGTGGTATCTGGACAAACAAGACATCTAGCATTTTTTAAAAATTCTAGATTCTTCTAATCAAGGTCAATGACCTTAGGAAATAACACTGTTTAAAATACAATGAAAATACACATTGTTTTCAGTGGGAGGTATATTTCTGATGCATGCTCTTGAAACTTTCTTCATTAAACAAATAGAATCATTCATTGTAGTAATTATTGGCAATGGTAATAAGTTTTAGGTCCATGCAGTGAATGTAGAGAAGCATCCATTTAAATTCTTGACATAAAATTTCATGAAACAGGTTTCAATATGCAGTGACTTGACATGACACCACAACTCTTGTACCGCTCTGGTCCCCACCCTCTCAAATATTTCCCATTATGTGTACAGCTGCCTGACCATGTTTACAGGTAACTTTTAAATTTCCCAATCACTTGATCTCTTGACAAGAAGAAATCTATGAATCCTGCAAGATTGCCTCAATTTTGCTCCTACTCTGAGTCTAGCTCATGACATACATACAGGACTCTTGAAGCTCATAAATCTCTCTGACTCCTGTAGGAGTGATGCTTGACAGCCATCCAGCTATGCTGTTACCAGGACTCACTTCTCCCTGAAAAAGAAGAAAATAAAACTTGGCAGGGCATGCTCAGTTCACCCCTGCCCTGTGCTAACTCTCAGGCAAGGGCCACCTCTTAAAAATCTTCAGTAATTTTCTTTTGTATTTCTTACTGATAAGAAAACTATTTTATTTCCTCTAGAATTTTCTGCATTCGTTAAACTCACAAGAACACAGACAGCTCCAAGTGCATAAAGCATATTTGGGTGATGCTGTAGCCAAAAGTTAAATATTTCTCAGTGATTCATGTTCAGTAAGAAACCAGTCATAGCTACCTCTATGTAGAACAGAGTTATAAGCTTCTAGACTATTTCAATAATGGAACTTTACATTTGGGTATTATAAAATGCACACTCAATTGAACAATCTGAAGGAAAAAAGAAGCATCTCAAGCCTTGGCTCTCAATGGCTTTTCCGATAAAGACTCCATAAGTACAATTCTTTCGAGAAGCTTTTATAGCCTGTGCTTGAAGGTGGTTGCTGATTTTTTTTATCCATCCTTTTGATTCAGCTGACTTTGTTTAAAGATACGCCTTCACGTCTTCTTCTATTTAATAGAGTATCTCACACATGGCAGTGGCACTGTAATTCCAACAACAACAAGTCACCTATAAAGAGGTCACTTTCCCATTTTAGATAAAATTGTATCCCAGTCTCAGATTTCTTATGATTTTAGAATGTCTATCTCTAGTCCTTGATACAGGAAAAAAATAGAAAAATTCCCTTGTTTTAGAAAACAAAATCATCAGAACTTTAAACACATGTGGAATCACATTGCTATTCTTCCCTCCACCAGCTTACTTCATGCAACTGCAGACAGCCCCAAAGGTCAGAGGTTAGTACCCTAGCTTGTTTGTCACTGGGTACACAATACGGGGCCAGGACATCCTGGAGCGGTAGACGCTGTCATGTACTCAGACCTGCAATCTCTGTCTTTTTAATCATTTTCAAAGCAACATTTTACTCACAATTTGTATTTCTCTAGTAACTTTCAGATATCACTTTAATAATGTACAGAAAGGCTTTCCACTGGATTCTAATGTTTTAAATTAAATTGGCTACTTTGGAAAATCACAGATAGATGTGTTGTAGGATATTCCATTCCATTGAAAACGATGCGCTCCAATGCCTCACGGTAACTTACTTTCCAAATACCTGTTTCCAAAAAGTACCGATTCTGAAAAGAGATGCCTGAGTATTTCCTGGTCAGTGAGATTATATAGGAGACCAAATACCACACCCACATCAGCAGGTGATTATCACTCCGGCGCTCTCCGCTGCTGTTGCTGGGTAACGCTCACTTGGCAGACTTCTATTACAGTTGCACTCCCTGAAGGATTTCTTCTCCTGCTCTCAGTAGAGAGCCTTTGTACATTGTCATCCTATGATTTTTGGTTGGTTGGAGAGCAACAGCAAAACTCTACAAGATGTTATGAAGACAGACACATGGGCCAAGGGATCTCACTGTGCACTGGAAGTATTTTCAGATGTGAGAAAGGAAAGTTGGGGAGGAGGAGAAATGCTGGTTTTTATTATTGTAGGGGAAGCCTGGCAATTCTGAACTTTGCGAATTGTCAGCGTGTTTGGGGGTGGGTGGGCGGGTATGGGGTGTACTTTTTATAAGTAATATTTAATTTATTATTTAGAGTGGCTTCTTTCGGATAATTTATGATAAAAAAAAAAGGGAGATCTGGTTGGAATCTAGATATGGCTGTTAAAGCTGCAGTGTCCCATGTCTCAGAGGGACTGGACCCATTTGGAAATGAAATCGCCCACTGCTGAGCATGAGGATACGCCCAGGCAAAGCCTCCACTGACGCTCCATCATCTCCGCCTTCTCCCTTTCCAGGGTCATTTGATCAAGACACCACCAAACCGAAAACAGTCTGATAGCATTTCGCAGATCAATGCTACTCATTCTCTCAAAGGGCTTTGCAATTCAAGCAAATTGTTTAGTGTGCTAGTGGTAGGTTTATTTGGTAGAAATGGGTATACTACAGCTTTAACTAGCCTTAGTGGGGAAAAAAAGAAAATTTTTGTTGCTACAAAATACCTTTAAAGAAGATATTTTGAGCCTACAAAAATTTTCTTTAAATTGTCAGACTCTAGCATTGTTAACCAAATTAGATTAGTGATTGCAATATTTAAGTGTAAATCTTGTTCTATGAGAAAGGAAACTTGCTTACAGTTTAAAACAATGACTGTTTCTACAAGATCTTGTATACTACTACTCGAGGAAAAAGGGGTTTTGTAATCACTGTAGAACAGTCTCATATTCATTTTTTATAGAAATGTTATTCCAATGGTGCATTTTTTGTTTAATAAATAAAGTTTTGATACAAAGTTCTGTCTTCATGATTTTTTTGTATTATAATCACTGGACCCTTACCCCTGCCTGTCTGGACTCATCCTCAGGATACATACTGCCTTTCCTGACACCTGTGGCAGCTCTCCTTGGACCCTTAGATCATTTTCACGCACATGCTCAGTATGTTTTTACCCCAACAGCCACCAACCACATCTTTTGGTTGGAGAGCTGCCTCAGGCTTCCAGAACATCCTTTACCTCCATGCACAGGAGAGCTGGAAATGCCTGCTCATATCTTAACCATAGCTGATAAATATTCTCACCCCTTCGCCCCTGATGGAGATGCTCTGAAATATAATTCACATTACTTCTAGAGCTCCTGTCTAGGACTCAGCCAGAGTGACTGACTCTCCATGGAATGATACTGCTCCACAATATTGCATCTTAGCTATTGGACACGTGTCTGGCTCACCTCCTTTCTCTTTCCTTCTTCTCCCATTCCCCTAATAGATTCTCCTGGGAGCACTTCATACCAACTCACTTTTACTGAAATCTTCATGTCAGGGTCTGTTTTGAGGGAATTAACCCAAGACAGGACCCTGCTATTTTTTCCCATTTCAATACACCAACACCAAATAAATGTGATACTCTTACTTCCAGATATTGCATTCTTACAGTGTCAACAGCAGAACATACGGACACACATTCATCGAACAATATATTGCTACTATCATTGAGAGATTAAGTTGGGCTTATGATCGTGTAATCTTGTCTTTAAGAGAAAGTCATATATTAACAAAAGCGTTATTAACTCTTCTGATCAGAGAATGAGTCAATAAGTTATTGCTGGAAGGCAATGCATCACAGGTGATAAGATAGGTAGGGCTTTAAATGTCTTCTAGATTTTCAATCTTCAGTGCATAATCATTTCATCTGGAGAAAAAAAAATGTGTTTAAGATTGCCAAGAACCTACAGAAATTGGAACTCTTGTACATTGCTAATGGCAATGTAGACTAGTGCAGCCACCATGGTGATTCATTAAAAAAAGTTAAACATACCTTACCATATGATCCAACAATTCTACTTCTAGGCATATACCCAAAAGAATTAAAAGCAGAGTCTTGAAGAAATACGTACACACCGATGTTCACAGAAGCATTATTTATAGTAGCTGAAAAGTGGAAACAACCCAGGTGTCCATGGATGAATGGATGGAAGAATAAACAAAATGTGGTCTGTACATACAATGGAATATTATTCCATATTATAAGGGAACAAAATTTGTACACATGCTACACCATGGATGAAACTTGAAGACATCATGCTAAATGAAATAAACCCATCACAAAAAAGAAAAAAAAACAAATAGTGTGTATGATTCCACTCAGATGAGGAACCAAGAGTACTCAAATTTGTAGACACAGAGAGTAGAATGGCAGTTGCCAGGAGCTGGGAAGGTGGGGGAATGGGGAGTGATTGCTTAATAGGTACCATGTTTGAGTTGTAGAAGATGAAAAAACTTCTGGAGGTGGATAGTGGTGATGGCAGTCCAACAACGTATGGGTACTTAATGCTATTGAACTGTACCCAACACTTACAAATGCTTAAAATGTCCTGGCTGGTGTGGTTCAGTGGATTAAGCACAGGCCTGCAAAGCAAAGGATCACTGGTTCGATTCCCAGTCAGGGCACATGCCTGGGTGGTGGGTTCATGTGGGTGAGACAGAGGCCTGCTGTAGACCCAGACATCCTTTAAAAGGGTCCAAGCACAGACTCTCTCCCTCACAAACACTCACCCTAAGCTCCAGCAAATAGGCAGCAGCTCAAAAAGTGCCAGGGACGTACTGAGAGTAACTGAATTGTTTGCCTTCAGGAGACCACTGGAGGGGCAGATCTCTCAGGGACACAAGTACTGACAGGTATGAGGTGACATATTGTGGTTTTAACTTGCGTTTTTCTGGTGATTATTGACGTTAAATATATTTTCATATGCTATTTTCCTCTTTGGAGAAATGTCTATTTAGTTTCTCTGCCCATTTTTTAATTGGACTGTTTGTTGTTTTTTTTTTTATTTTTGATGTTGAGTTGTATGAGTTCTTTATAAATTTTTGGTATTAACCCCTTATGGGATGTAGCATTGTTGATTATCTTCTGCCATTCAGTTGGTTGTCTCTTCATTTTATTTATAGTTTCCTTTGCTGTGAAAAGAATTTTAATTTAATATAGTCCTATTTGTTTATTTTTAATTTGGTCTCCCTTGCCCAAAGAGATATATTCAAAAAATATATTACTAAGAATAATGTCGAAGAGTTCAATGCCAGTGTTTTCTTCCAGGAGTTTATGGTTTTTAGATCTCATATTTAAACCTTTAATCTATTTTGCATTTATTCTTGTATAAGAAAGTGACCTAGTTTCATTTTTTATTTTTTGCATATATCTATCCAGAAGTGACAGTTTGGCTCCTGAGGATTTTTCATAAAAGACCACATAGTTCCTGCCTTGCTGCTGGAATATTCACTCTTGGAGCCCTGGGTCATCACGTAAGAAGTCTAATTTCTAAACTTCTAAACCAGAAGTTTATTCTGGTGTATGGTGTAAATTGATGGTTTAGTTTAATTTTTTTGCATGTACCTGTCCAAATGTACACTATTTATTCAAGAGACTATATTACTCCACTTTATGCTCCTTCCCTATTTGTCAAATTTTAATTGACCCCAGAGACAGGGGTTTATTTCTGGGCTTTCTATTTTGTTCCATTGGTCTATGTGTCTGTTCTTTTGCCAGTACCAGACTGTTTGGTTACGGTGGCTTGTAATACAGTTTGATATCAGGTATTTTGATTCCTTCAACTTTGTTCTTCTTTCTCAAGATTGCTGTGACTTTTCTGGGTCATTTTTTGTTAAATATAAATTTTTGAAATATTTGTTCTAAATCTGTGAAATATGTCCTTGGTATTTTAATAGGGAAAAAATTAAAAATGGGACTACATCAAACCAAAAAGCTTCTGCATGGCTAAAGATAATATCAGCAAAATGAAAAGGGAACCAACTATATGGAAAAACGTATTTGTCAATGATACCTCAGACAAGGGTTTGATCTCCAAAATACATAAAGAACTCTTAAAACTATACACCAGGAAGACAAAAAATCCAATTAAAAAAATGGGCAAAGGACCTGAACAGACACTTCTCCAAAGAGGACATACAGAGGGCCCAGAGACATATGCAAAGATGCTCAGCATCACCAGCCATCAGAGGGATGCAAATTAAAACCACAATAAAATACTACCTCACATCAGTCAGAATGGCCATCATTAACAAATCAACAAACAAGTGCTGGCAAGGTTGTGGAGAAAAGGGAACTCTAGTACATTGTTGGTGGGTATACAGACTGGTGAAGCCACTGTGGAAAACATTCTGGAATTTCCTCAAAAAACTAAAAATGGAACTGCCTTTTGACCCAGCAATTCCACTGCTGGGACTAAACCCGAAGAATCCTGAAACACCAATTTAAAAGAACCTATGCACCCCAATGTTCATAGCATCACAATTTACAATAGCCAAGTATTGGAAACAGCCTAAGTGTCCATCAGTAAAAGTATGGATCAAAAAATTGTGGTACACTTACACAACAGAATACCATGCAGCAGAAAGGAAGAAGGAACTTCTGCCTTTCACGACAGCATGGATGGGACTGGAGAGTATTATGCTAAGTGAAACAAGCTAGGTGGCAAAAGACAAATACTGTATGTTCTCCCCTATAATAGGAACTTATGAACAAAACAAAGAAATGTGGAAAATAGAACCAAAGGCATGAAAACAAGGAACAGATTGACAGTGACCAGAGGGGAGGGTGGAGGGGAAGTGGGAAAAGAAGAAGGGTTTAGTATAACTGGCCCATGGGCATAGACAACAAAGTGGGAATTGAGTGTGGAGTGGGGGCACGGGGCAGTAGAGAGCATGGGGAAAAAATTGGGACAACTGTAATAGAACAACAATTAATAAATAAATAAAATGTGGCTACAGGAAAGCTTACATAAAATGACTGTTTTCTATGAAATAACCTCCTTCTGGTTTCGTAAAAGAATTATCCTATTAGCCTGTTTTATCTCATGACTTTAGCCTATTCTTATCTTTATTTTATGTTTAGGTATTTTTAATTTATTCTTTTAATCTGAAATGGGAAAATCCGTTCAGATCAATGTGTGTCAACCCTAGTGCATTGGATTGCTCACGGTCCCATTTCATGACCCCCTGTGTTCTGTACATGGTTTCCCCAAGACACGGCTTGGTAGGTAGTCAGTACTCTGCATAGATCCCAGCAAACTTCCCACTATCTCACTGACTTTCATTTAGAGTAACTGTTAGATTATTAGGGTGTCTTCCCTTTCCTCTCCTTTCCTCTATGATTGCCAAGTGCAGTATAGGAAAAAGAGCAAAGCTCAGGAGTAAACTGATGCTCATTCTCTTCTCTACCTCTTCCTGCCATGCTAGAAAGATGGGACAGGTACCCAAACTCATCCATTTTTCTCTTACTCTTTCTGTCCAGTTCTGTTCTGACAATTGCAGTAAATGAATGAGCATCAGGGAGAGAGAGATTAGAGCAAGAAATAAATAACAGGTGTGTTATATAATAATAGATGCTTTTTAAGGCAGCCAGGGTGATACCAGCCTGGATTTTGGTATGCACTTTGTACTTGTGAAATGAAAGTAGTTTTGCATGATATCACTGGCAATAGAGCGAGAATGGTCCATCTATTGCAAAGGTGGCAAACACAAGGCCCACAGGTTAAATCCGGCCCTCCACCTTGTTTTATCCGGCAGCAGCGCTGAGCTCTTGCTTAACTGTTAAGGAGTAGTTACATTCATACAGTCCTAAAAGTACATTCGGCCCTTTGAAGGCAACCCTGAGGCTGATGTGTCCCCCAGTGAAAATGAGTTTGACACCCCTGATCTGTTGTGTTTTTTTTAAATTTTATTGGCCTTATAGTTAGTAAAAAAAAAAAATTTTCTTAATTCTGCAGAGAGGTCCTGCTTTTCAGTAACAATGCTCTCTATTTCTCCCTTTTCCCCATCCTCCTTCTTCTAGTGTCTTTTTCTGAGTCCACAGATATAACAATAGGACATTTGGGGGGACTGTTAGGGGCAGCTTTTCAGATGCCCTGGTAAGTGTTGAATCCTAGATTTATTTTAAAAGCACCTAAGTTTTACTCTATTTTTTATGTACCTAAGTCAACATTTTACCCTATTTTTTATTTACCTAAGTCTAAGCCTAACATACCTTTTATTTACCAATTTCGTATTTGCATATAGCTATATTCTTTTTCCCTGCATTTGTGACTATTCTCTTTCCTTTGCCTTAATGTTAGAACTCATAATTTGACACAATAAATACTAAGGCAATTATTCCTGAGATAATCCAAATGTTCTCATTAGCAGTTCAAAAGATTTCTTGGAATAAATAACAGAGGTTATTTTTCCCAGATTCCTCTCAGGTTTTAATTAACATTCTTCTTCATAAATTACTGACAGTTCTTTAATGTCCCTGTCTTTGTTAATTTCTATTCTCACTCTTTATGTAAGTTTGACAAAATACCCCTCAGTGGAACAATTTCTCACCTTCTTAATATTTTTTTGAGGATTTAATTCTTGTACTATTCTTGAATATGTGATGGATTCCCTCGGCTTCACTTCTTTTCTTTTTTTATTCAAGCAAAAACTGTTCTTTGGTGAGGAAATATCTTAACAATGGTAGCAATTTAATTTCATAGATGTGATTTCTTATTTGTCATGAATTCTTCCAATTTCTTCCTTAAATAGGGTGTTTTAAAAATTGGCTATAACATTTACTTCATAGGTATACTGTGGGCTTAAACTGAAATTACACAAGAAAAAATATGTAAGACCCCCAGCATAATGTCTAGTCCTTGTCAAAAGCCTGTGTTCGGAAAATGAATGCTACTTCTGTCTCCACACTCAATATTTCCCCTTGGCATGCGTGAACCTTTATATACATTCTTAAAAATATGGATGAACATTTAGCAAGTTTGTAGTTTGGATGTGGTTCTAACTTTATAGGTAAAATTTGTAGTATGTACATAGATGTAGAAAAAGGTTTTCAAAAGGATGGTATTATTATAAAACATTTTTTTCTTTTCTTGATATACATAACCAGTACTTATTTAATGCCTTTTACTTGTATGTAAGGCATAGTGCTAAGGATACCAACAAACCAATGGACAATTCTGTACATCTTGTGTATTTATACAATGAAAGAAGAAAGTACATATCTATATACTTATGTGCATATATGCAACTATAGTTGGGTTCAAGTGAGACTGTTAGAAGACAAAGTCCATTAGAATACAGAGCTTCAAACTAAAGTTCATAGAAGCCTCACAGGGAGGGTGGTATGTGGGAAGAGATTTAAATCATAAATGAGACTAAAATCTTTAGAGGGAGAAAAGGGCTATTTTGATAAAAGAAATTGCATGAGAAAAAACATGCAAAGGTAAGACTTTACAGAATAAAAATTGGGACTAATACATAAGTATTATGGGGGGAGGGGGGAGTTTATGGCTTGTTTAAAAAACATAGGAAATACTTCTACAAAGTCAATGGAAGTTATATAATAATGGTGATCTAAGTTATTTAAGTCTATTACTAATGAGGAACCATTGGATACAGAAATTTCATTTTTTTTTAAGATTTTATTTATTTATTTCTAGACAGAAAGGAAGGAGGGAGAAAGGCAGGGAGAGAAACATCAATGTGTGGTTGCCTCTCACGTGGCCCACACTGGGGACCTGGCCTACAACTCAGGCATGTGCCCTGACTGGGCATTGAACTGGTGACCTTTTGGCTCGCAGGCCCATGCTCAATCCACTGAGCTACACCAGCCAGGGCCAGAAGTTTTATTTTTTCATGGACAAATGTCTATTGAAGATTTACAATGTACCAATGACTGGGCTGATTCTGGAGAAATAACTGATCAATATGAATACAATCTCTGACCACATGGAGTTTGTAATTTACTTATGAAGACAAAAAAGAGCAGATTGGTGTAATACTTATCACTGTAATGAGTGCTATAAATTAAGATTGTGATATATAAATATTATAGTTTTAGAGATTATTCACAATTATCGGTGGGGAATGGAGACTCTTATTTTAGATAAGGAAAGACTTGTTCAGGGGGGTGACAGTTAAACTGCAACTACAGGATACAAAGGAGTCATCTTTATAAATATTGGGAGCATAGAACATTCCAGAAGGAGGGAAAAGTTGAGCAAAGGCCCAGGTTAGGAAAGAGCTTGGTTTATCCTAGTAATAGACAGGTGGTTAGTACAGCTGCACTTCACTGAGCGAGAGGGAAGAATGCAATGAAGAGATTAGAGTTAGAACTGGGCCGATTGTGCTGCATTTAACAATACATTACCCAGTTTAGACTCCCAAGGAAATTGGAACCATTCAGGAACACAAAGGAGATCTAATTTATGTGTGTACTATCTCATATGTGCAAAATCATGTAGCACACTTTATTGTCTATAATTGCTTGTATCTTACTCATGAATCCCAATTCTTGTTTAGTAGTGAGCAAAATCTTAATCTTGTCAATGAAAGGAGTCTGCTGTTTGTTTTTCAGTTAAAGCAGCATCTTTCTGTTTAGCAAAGTCTTTTTGGCTGAAGTCATGAAATTCAAAGTTCTGACTCTGCCACAGCTGCATTCCTCTTTGCAAACGCTATGCCACTGCCGACCTTCTCAAGGTGACTTCTGAGGAGGCAAGTTTGGTCTCCTGATGTGCTCGTCCAGATGTGGATCCTCACTACTTCCAGTGAATTAGGCTTCATTCCATCTCATTATGGGGAACTGTGGGCCTTTAGTGCCAAGGTTTGAATCTAGAGACATTGGAGGTCTTTCTCTCAGCACAATAGGATCCCATAATTCCCTTTACTGCCTTGACCCACTCTAAAGTCTTCTTGAGCTTTTAAATCTGTGATCTCAGCCTTGTATTTCACCTTGTCCCCAGCTAAGCTATCCACTACAGGACCTCTATTTGAGTCATCTGCCTCCTTCTCATGATAATCCTACGGCAGACTCAGTGACTCTCAACTCAGATATCTCCCAAATGTCCCTCTGAGAGCATGTTGGGATACCTGGACTCCTTATTTGCTATATTCAGGTGTTACTGCCAGTACTCTCTCTGCCTAGTACATCAAGATACCATTTCCCTTGTAGCAATACCCAGCCTTCTGAGATGCTTTTTCCAAGAATTCTATAAGCCACAATGAACAATAGACCTCTGGTTTTGGCTTTTCTCCATTTCAAACTAAGTTTTTGGCCTTCTCAAATGCATTGTACTTTATCAACCAAAACCTTTACAATATCACTTTACATACAGGGATCAGATGGACTCTGATCCAAAGAGTCAAATCTTTGATAGAAATAGTATAATTAACATATTTAACTAGTTGGGTATAGCTCATTGTTCAATTCTATTTGATTTACTTTCATCAGTGAAGCTGTGACTCATTTTCTCACTTTGAGCTGTTTTCCCAATGTTTCACAAAAGTTTGCCCCATCTGATTATCAAATCAATAATATAGTAAATACTAATGAAATCAAATAATATGTTCAACATGCTGTGTTAAGGACTTTGTATACATTTTATAGTGTTTATTACACAAAATAACACTCATTGATGAGGATATTGAAACTATGGTAATTGTGTACATTAGACAGTGTACGTTAGACAGTGTAAAGCTGGGCATTTAACCCATTTCTGTCAGCTCAAAAATATGTCCTTTTTATCATCAAATTAAATAATATTCAACTGTTAGTCCTAAGGAAATTCCTAAGGGAATGTTTCTCAAACTTCAGTGAATATAAAATCTACCTGAAACTCTTGTTAAAACACCAAATCCGAGACTTCCAACCAAGATGGAGGCATAGGTAGACACACTGTGCCTCCTCGTGCAACCAAAAGGACAACAACAAATTTAAAAACAAAAACCAACCAGAACTGCCAGAAAATCGAACTGTATGGAAGTCCAAGAGCCAAGGAATTAAAGAAGAAACATTCATCCATACCGGTAGGTGGGGCAGAGATGAGCAGCCGGGTGGAGAGGACTCAAGGCAAGACGGCAGCTGGCGGACCGGGTGAGGGGGTGGATTGTGGAGTGGGGCTGGAAGGGCGGCAGCTGGCAAACCAGGCAATCTCACATTCACATGCAGATAAACCAGGAGGAACAAATGGGGATTGAGACAGACCTCACAACCCAGGGCTCCAGTGCCAGGAAATAAAGTCTCAAAGCCTCTGACTGAGAACACCTGTGGGGGCTGAGGCAGCAGTGGGAGTAACTCCCAGACTGACAGGAGAGCTCTTTGGAGAGACCCACAGGGTCCTAGAATGTACACAAGCCCGCTCAGCTGGGAAGCAGCACAGAAGGGCCCAATTTGATTGTGGGTAGCGGGGAAAGTGACTGAAATTCGGCAGAGAGCTGAGCAAGCAGCACTGTTCCCTCTCAGACCACTTCCCCACAGACAGCATCACAACACAACCATGTAGGTTACCCCGCCCTGATGAACACCTAAGGCCCCACCCCTTATATGTAACAGGTGCACCAAGACAAAAAAAAAAAATGGCCCAAATCAAAGAACAGATCAAAGCTCCAGGGAAAATACAACTAAGTGACAAAGATAGAGCCAACCTAGCAGATGCACAGTTCAAAACACTGGTAATCAGGATGCTCACAGAAATGGTTGAGTATGGTTGCAAAACAGAGGAAAAAGAGAAGGCTATGCAAAGTGAAATAAAGGAAAATGTACAGGGAACCAACAGTGATGGGAAGGAAACCAGGACTCAGATCAACGGTGTGGACCAGAAGGAAGGAATAAATATCCAACAAGAACAGAATGAAGAAACAAGAATTCAAAAAAATGAGGAGAGGCTTAGGAACCTCCAGGACATCTTTAAATGCTCCAACATCTGAATTATATGGGTGCCAGAAGAAGAAGAGGAAAACCAAGAAATTGAAAACTTATCTGAAAAATAATGAAGGAGAACTTCCTCAATCTGGCAAAGGAAATAGACTTTCAGGAAGTCCGGGAAGCTCAGAGAGTCCCAAAGAAGTTGGACCCAAGGAGGAACACACCAAGGCACATCATAATTACATTAGCCAAGATTAAAGATAAGGAGAGAATCTTAAACGTGGCAAGAGAAAAGGAGACAGTTACCTACAAAGGAGTTCCCATTAGACTTTCAGTTGATTTCTCAAAAGAAACCTTGCAGGCAAGAAGGGGCTGGAAAGAAGTATTTGAAGTCATGAAAGACAAGGACCTACATCCAAGATTACTCTATCCAGCAAAGCTATCATTTAGAATGGAAGGGCAGATAAACTGCTTCCCAGATAAGTTCAAGTTAAAGGAGTTCATCATCACCAAGCCCTTATTATATGAAATGTTAAAGGGACTTATCTAAGAAGATCAAAATATGAACAGTAAAATGGCAATAAACTCACAGCTATTAACCTAAAAAAAAAAAAAACCTAAAAAATAAAACCAAAAACAAACTAAGCAAACAACTAGAACAGGAGCAGAATTACAGAAATGGAGATCACATGAAGGGTTATCAGCAGGGGAGTGGGAGAGAAAAAGAGGAAGAAAGGTATAGAGAAAAGTAGCATAAGTGGTAGGTAGAAAACAGACAGGGGGAGGTTAAGAATAGTATAGGAAATGTAGAATCCAAAGAACTTATATGTATGACCCATGGACATGAACTAAAGGGGGGGAATGTGGGTGGGAGGGGGTGTCCAGGGAGAGGGGAATAAAGGGGTGAAAATGGGACAACTGTAATAGCATAATCAATAAAATACATTTAAAAAAATAGTACAATAAATAAAAATAAATTAAAAAATGCCAAATCCTCCACCTGTATTCTAGAGACACTGACACAATTGGTCTGGGGTGGGGTCTGAGAATCTGTAATTTTAGCAAGCTCCTTAGTTGGTGTTATTCTCATATCATGTGTCAATAAGATCCCTGCTGCGCTCAATGGTAAATTCAATTTGAATTCCTAACTTTAATGTTGAGAAAGAAACTATATTGGCTCTGGTACCTGAACAACTTAGGGTACACTGACTTCACACATATCTTCATGGTCAGGTTCACCCTGGGGGCTCCAATGAGAAAAGACTGCTTCCCAGCAAATCATTGACTCTCCTTGGCCCTGGTGGGCGAGATGTCAATCACGGGCCCACCCCTGAACCAATCACTGTAATCAAGTGGTTGGGATTTGCTATTTTCTTAGTCTCCTTCACCTACTCTTCCTCTGAAGTCCAGGAATGTTGTCAATTGTATGGGAGCCCGTGAGAGGAGAGAAAGAAGGAGAGATGGATACTGAACTTCTATAGGTAAAGTTAAAAGTTCATATAAATAAAGCTTTAAGAAACTATCAAAACAATATCACAGGGAAGTTTTTCTTATTGTGGCCAAGATACTGATTGCCAAAATATTGATTGCTAAGATACTGCCCTCCAACCCATATATTCAGACAGATTATTTTACAAAACTATCCATATTATTTATATCATCTTTACACCTCAATTAGATACATTTTCTTATACAGTTCACCCTTGAACAATAAAATTTGGATTGTGTGGGTCCATTTAATAGGTAAATTTTTTTTTCAGTAAACATACAGTTGCCATTCAGTACCGCCAGGTTACACATCCAGAGATTCAACCAACCGAGGATGAAAAGAATGCTTTTGATCTGTGATTGGGAGTCTACCGAGGTGGGGGGCCCACTGTCTACATGATTTTACGCCATTGTATATAAGCGCTTTGTACATCGTGAATGTGGGTGTCCACTGAGAGGCCTGGAACCGATCTCCAGTGCACACCAAAGGACAACTATAGTTAAGGGTTAGGGGGGTCAACGTTACATGTGGGGTTTTGACTGTGCAGGACATTACCCCCCACCCCTGTTATTCAAGGGTCAACTGAATTCTTGGACAAATACATTTATCTAATGCAGGGGGAAGGGAAATGGACCAAAATGAGTCTTTTCATTTAACATAATTCTCTTTTACTTAAAAATTTTAAAAACAATCCTATATTTTTTGGTAAATCTGACTCGATTCAGGTTAAATGAAAAAGTGAGCTTTTTGGAAATTTATATCTTAGAGATTTTGCTTCAGTTTCAAGAAGGAAAGTGTTTACCAAATTAAGATGAAATAGCTTTACTGTCTATTGGCAACTCACTGAAAATTGGAATTACTTTATCACTGAATATTTCCTAATGAAACTTTATAACCATCTGGATTCAGTGCTTTCTTGCTGATATTTCTTGTGGATAAATGATTTCTTAATGATTCTTTTGATCCCAAAGGATACATTAGACTTCAAGATTATGTGTTTATATAACAACTCAAAAAGAGCTAATTTAATTTCTGCAACTTCTTTACCTACAATTGCATTTCAAAAATTTAAGTGTATCAAAGTATTTTTCTTAGAAGTTTTGATTCCTGAGAAAAATCATAGTCAATATTATTTTTCTATATTATTATTATATGTATATAATGATATTATTGTTCTGTATTGTTCTATTCTTCTTTTAGAAATGGCTATTTGTCCAATCTGCCTCTTGCTCTTTGAGTCTATTTTGCATCTATGGAGGTACATCAAACACTAAGGGAATAGTAATTTGCACATGTTGAAGCAAGCTAATTATCAATTAATGTTTTTCTTCAAGTCATAATGAAATCAGATCTAGAATAAAAACAGAGGGTTTGGAAATTATCTCAAGGTAACTCATATAGAACACCTTATGTTAATCCTTTCTACAAATGTCTTTTTATATAAATATTTAACTAAATGTTTTCAAATGTTACTTAAAAAATAGTAACTAAGACTAGGCTACAAATATGAACTATAAATATACATGTCTATGGATATGCAGAATAGAATGTCCTAGTTGCATAATTTTCCTCCCTCTGAAGCTTATATTTTAATGTTAATACCTGATAAAAGAATGAATTAAAGAGACTATCTCAGGGCATTACTTTGAACACAGATGAACCTCAGAGTTTAAGCAACTAAAAATAGGCCCCCTGAACATCAGTTTCTTTCTTTTTTTTTTTTAAAGATTTTATTTATTTATCTTAGAAAGAGGGGAAGAAAGGGAGACAGAGAGGGAGAGAAACAGCAATGTATGGTTGCCTCTCACATGGCCCTCACTGGGGACCTGGCCCGCAACCCAGGCATGTGCCCTGACTGGGAATCGAACCGGGACCCTCTGGTTCCCAGCCCGTGCTCAATCCACTGAGCTACACCAGCCAGGCAGTTTCTTTATGTTAAAAAAGTTAGGAAATGATACCTATTTGCCAGCTACTTTTGAACTTCAGACCTACAAGAAGTGCTTATGGCACAGAATGGTCCTTCCGCACCTGTAAAAGGTCCTTCAGGTTTGCTCCTTCTGCTAATGACAAATGCTACATTTCAGTGCAGAGGTGCACAAAATAATATAGTCATCTGAAATACAAAGGTAAAAGTAAAGGATATAGTAAAAGTAAACCCTGGTCCTCAAAACATGAGATTTAAAAGACAATAAAGAGAATAAATTGGAAGTGACCCCAAGCCCTTCCAGACCAACTTTCAAGAATAATATCCAAAGGTATCTGATTTGACCTTTAAGACTTCTAACACTCTAATGGGTCTCTTCAGTTTCTAGGATCAAAACTGAACTCGAGTAACGATGGTAAAGGTATTGGTTCACACAACCCGATGTTCAAGAACATTAGAAAACACATATATAAGCCAGGGGCACTGGTACAAACAGTGCTCCTTCAGATTAGCTGTTCCAACAAGACTGAGCGTGTGTGCAGCTGATGTGGGATTGTACCTTCATAGCAGAGCACAAGCTCTTGTTAATGCCATCCCTGGGAAGAGCTCTTTGATCTGCTATTCGGACCCTGCCTTTACTTGGACCAACCACCGCAGGCAGGTGGATGAAGTAAAACAATTGGCCCGCTCTGGGCCCAGTGACCACACCTGTGCCTAGGAAGAAGCTCTCGTGCTAGACGGTGACAACCAAAGCAGCATAGTTGGTGAGGGAGGATTATGGGGTAGGGAGGAAGGAGAAGGAATATGGATGGGAAGAGAGAAGTAGCCGACAACTTGCATTTTCTAGAAGAAAATGCTCTTTCTAGAAGAAAGTATTCTGGAGTAGGGAAAAAAAATGTCAACACTGTCAACTTCAGCATTTTCTGTACTTGAGTCTAATTTATATCATAACAATACCAAAATAAATTGTAAAAACATATATTTAAGTATATAAAGTCATACATGTACTATAAAAGATAGGTGGGAAACATGAGTCAGCACTTTTGTCATTAGCCTACATGCAGTGATTGGAAAGTGTTTCTATTTAAAAATTTTGGGACTAGTCAAAAAACATATATGAATGACCCATGGACATGGACAACAGTGTGGGATGGGGCCAGGCTGGGCAGAGGAGGGCAAAGGGAGAGAAGTAGGATAACTGAAATAAAAAATAGAATAAAAATTAAAAAAATAAAAATTATGGGACACTTATGCCAAAAGTCCTAAGTGTTTCTACTTAGAATTTGTTCTGCATTACTAAAATGACTAAAGAGTCTTGAACATCCAGAGAAATTCATCCTGAAGATGTCTTCTCGGTTTTTCTAGTATGTTTCCCTGTTTTAGGCATTGGCATTCCCCAGAGTAGTGGTAAATTCTTCCAAATCTCATTCAAAATTAGCATCATCTATGATGAAAAATACAAAATTTTATTGATGCTATGTGTTCATGAATTCTTCAATATTTGAATGGTAAATGCCAGTAGAGGAACAAACGGTTTGATTTCCGAACTTCCCAATCATTGCATGTAGGTGAGTGTCGAAAGTGCCGTACTCGTGATTCTAAACCCATGCGCAGTTGCACATGTTAGCCTCCTTTTGAGAATTCACTCACAGTGACCTCCCACGTGCTCTGGGAATGCTCGATCACCTGAAGCAGACGCTGCCCTGAATGCACGGAGCTTCTGTTTAGTGGGCTGGGGCCCAGACCTACAGAGTGAAGAGGGCTTTGCAGAGAGGTGGTATTATAAGCTGAAACCTGTCAGATGAGCTCTGTGTTAAACCCAGCTTTCTTTCACACATGAGAGGGAAAGAAACACCAAAGCATGACAGTATTTACCAATTTGGCAAATCTTCAGGGCTGTGTTTAGACTTGGCTCTAGAGGGGAACATGGCAGCACATTACGGACAACACTGTTTATACATACTTAATCTTTTAAATGTATCCTTCAGAAAGTTGGGTACTTGAGAAATGTCCATTCATTCATTTCGCAAGCTTTTGCTACAGCGCCAACATGAACCTGATCTATATGGCACTTATAAATAAAGCTTGGTTTATCTATCTATTCAGGGTTTCCTATATCAGAGTGCTGTTTTGTTAAAGACAGACATAAAATAGTATGAACATTACAGACAGTTCATTTATTCACTTAATAAATATTTCTCAAGCAGCTCCTCTGTGCAAGGCACTGTATGAGGCCATAGGAATACTATCATAACCTCAGCAATAATAATAATAGTAGCGATAGGCATGTCAGAAGCATTACACTTGAGTCCCAAATGTTTCATCACTAGCTAGGGCAACTCAACACCCCACCCTTCTCAAAAGTGGGCAATAACCCCTGCTCACTTCATGAGTTTATTGCAAGAATCTCTTTTTTAAAAGAAATATGTATAGCATTTTCTAAGCTATAAAATGCTGTGCTACATACATCATTGGCATGATGCTTACTCATTGAACGTCTATCTTCTATCTCTTAGTACAGCAAAAGGAAGTCACTAAAGCCACTGCAACCATTCTCCTCACTATTCCTGACTCATAATCTCTCCCCTTTATCAGCCCCCTGCTGGCCCATCACACAAGTAACCTGCACCCTGGGATTTGAACAACAGTGCACCTGCCTCATGCCATCTGTTGGGTGGACATGTGCCGAATTACCTGGGCAGAACCTCTCTATGGGGTCACAGGTACGGTGTGGAGAGGGAGAGGACTCAGCCAGTGCCGAGACACAGAGCAAGAAACCACAAGGCTCTTTTAA
Organism: Micronycteris hirsuta; assembly: GCA_004026765.1. Lineage (NCBI taxonomy): Eukaryota > Metazoa > Chordata > Mammalia > Chiroptera > Phyllostomidae > Micronycteris > Micronycteris hirsuta. The sequence goes on from PVJI01003204.1 coordinate 111,711, forward strand.
ATATCCAAGAACTTTGTGCTATGGCCCTACTTGACCCTCCCGTGGCTGTGTCTCCCTGACGTTCCTCAGCTGAGGAAAAGGCTGTTAGGTCTCCCGGTGACCCTGACCTTATTTTACTGCAGGCTGGGATGTGACCAGAAGGTCTGCTGGGGACTAACCAGGGTGGCCATTCTCAAGAATTAACAAGGCAGACTTGAACTTGATATTGGGCTTTCAGCAACTTTGTGACTATTATTAAATAGGATTTTTCTTAATAACAAAATTGAGCAGTATAATTAATAATTCAAGAATCCAAATATTATTTTTCATGAGAAGTGACACTTATGCCTTAAGAAAAACAGTGTCTCCATTACAGGAGTTGGTATGTGCACAGAGTGGTGTCTGGGGTGATATATTTTGAGCATATGCATTGACTTTTCCAAAAGCGCTAACAGATTTCAAGAAGATATCTTTTTCTCTGCTTATTTTTATAACCAACTTTGATGAGGTACATTGCTGCACTGGGTTGAAAATGCCCCCAAAATAGTGTTCCCCAAAATTCACATCTACCCAGCAACTCGGAATATGACTTTATCTGGATATAGAGTATTTGTTGGTATGATCAAGTTAAAAATAGGGTGGGCTCTAAGCCCTAAAGGCCGGTTCCTTTGAAGAGGAGGAAATTTGGGGCACAGAGAGGCAAAGACCGTGTGACTTTGGAGGTGGACTGCAGTTACGTCACCACAGCTGAGGAACCCCAGCACTGCCCATACACACAGGAAGCTGGAAGAGCCCAGGAAGAACTCCTCCGTAGAGACTGCAGAGGAAGCAGGCTGGTACCACCACCCTGACGTCAGACTTTAACCTCCAGAACTGTGAGAGAACAAATTTCTGTCGTTATAAGCCACCTAGTTTGTGGCACTTTGTAATGGCAGCCCTAGGAAGCTAATACAACAGCATAAAGTAAAATGCACCAGTGTTAAGGGCACAGTCCAGTGAGTTTTGACAAATATTTACACCATGTACCCACCACCACAGCCAAGATATAGAATATTTATATGAGCTCAAAGAGTTTCCCTTTGCCCCTCCCCAATCTATCTTTCCCATGCCTGCCTCAACACGCACATATATACACAGGGCCTCAGCAAACTCCTGGATGCATTGTTCTAGAATATCGTTATCAGTGGAATCACACTGTAAGCACTTTGCTGTGTCTGACTTCTTTCATTCAGCACAACGATGTGGGGATCCACCCTGTCAAGTGTATCGGTAGTTAGTTTGCTTTCATTGCTGAGTAGTATCGCATTACAGAAAACATCACAGTTTGTTTATCTATTCACCTGTTAATGGGTATCTGGACTCTTTCTAGTCTGACATGTTATGAACAAAGCTCTATGAACGTTACAACACAAGTTTTTGTATGAGCACACGTTTTCATTTCTCCTAGGAAATACCTAGGAACATAAGATCATCCAGGTGAAATGGTACTTAGATGTTTAACTTCATGTGATGCTTCCAAACTATTTTCCAAAGTGGCTGTACTACTGTATTCCCACAGCAGTGTGTGGGACTTCTGGCTGTCTCATATCCTTACCGATACTTGATACTGTCAGTCTCTTTAATTTTAGCCATTCCATCAAGAATGAATGGGGAGGACAAGTGAATTGATGTGATTTCTTCTTAAAAAAAATGTAGTTCACTGACAAATGTTTTTTTGCTGTTTTATGGGCTTTAACAAAATGATGTGCACTTATAGACAAGTCATCTTATTTCATTTTTTAAAGACAATTCTAGAGCTGAGAAGTTTCTCGTCAATGTACATGCTCATCTATCTTCTTTATGGCTCATGACAGGTATTTTCTCTGAGCTAATCTCCCTGTGACATATTTCTGAAACATAAAAGGAAACCAAACTAAACTCTCATGTCAAAAACAAATCCACAATATAGATACTTAATAGATGCTGAGAGATAATTAGCAGTAACAAGTCCCAAGTTATTTACTTAGGAAATGAAGTTCAGATAGTCAATGACAATAGCAGTCAGCAAAAAGCAGAGCAATTGCAGAGCCAGATAGTAATTTGTCTTCCATCTCATTGGAGTGCAGTTCAAAGCAGGGTATTATTATAGACTAAGTGTCCCACGAATACGTAGGAGTATAAAGAATACCTGGGTGCTTCTGGAAATAGCTACATAAAAACACTAGTTTGTGAGGGAATAGAAAGTTTATTCTATTAGAGAAAAATAATGTAGAATTATGTCGCTATTCTGGCATCTGTACCTACATGGCATTAAACATCCTCCGGTTAAAATTTCTGTTTCCATATTCTTCTGACAAGGCAGCTTTTCTGCTCCTTGATTTCTTCTATTAAACAGTATTATCAGCCTTGCGTTTTCCCACTTGTTCAACTGGGCTACTGCCCTCCTATATCGTCGTAATTTTCATCTTTCCACAATATATAAAATTTATATAATTTTGGAGGGTACCTGGGCATGAGGAAGGTCCCAAACCATGCCTTTGTAATTGAGATATTCTTCCCTGCCTGTGGGTAAATTTTCAAAGACTATATAAAGAATAAAGTGTGTCTTCTGAGAAAAATACTTCTTAACTTATGGGGATGTTTTCTTGCTATTATTCTCCCTTATAATATTTCTCACCTGCCTCTGTCCTTTCTGTCACCTTGTGATGAAATGTATACCAGTTTTTAACTGGCTAGACAGGATTTGGAAACAGATTATGAAAACCTCGATTGCAATAAGAGGATTCTCACGTACCAATTAAACTTTTCAATTAAGCTTTTAATGTGAATGCGTACTTTTGAGATGGGTGGAAGCTGTCACATTATACACCTCCCCTAGGACTCCAGGCTCTGGCCTGCATGAGACAATGACAATGGCCCAAAATAATAACCGTTGACTGGATTATGATGCCTTTAAATAGTCCCATGGCTATTTAGCCAGAAGCCCTTGTGTCGCTAAATGACATTAATCAAAACGTCTGGCCCATGGTCATTTCTGAATGTAGTCTGAGACTTTATTTCTGCTTAGATGCCTGAATAAGGTTTTTTGAGGTTGAAAAAAAAACTCCACTGTGACCTGAGTAATCTATATATAGAAAAAAATTTCACTGATTAGAACCTCTTGGAATAAACAATAATTAAGATCAGCATGAAACCAAAGCATTTATATAATATTTTTCAAAGAGTGCATGTTAATGACTTTCAGGTAAATATAGTAACTTGAAGAAGGTTAACCAAGGGTGGAGCAGAATTCTTCAATGATAGGCCTAATGAAGGCCGGCAAGTAGATCACTCTCAAAAGAGCACAGCTACTATTTATATGTCAAATGGTACCTCCAAAGGGTTTAAAATCAGCAGTCCTACAAAATAGTCCAAACATTTGCCCTGGAATCCTAATCGCACAATTAATTTGCTTAGATTTCATTTGATCTTAAATGCATTTGGTTTTCAAATGTAGTATAAAGGTGAATTTTATAAAATTGCCATGAAATCCTCTCTACCAATACACAGTAATCCCAGCTTTCAAAACGAAGAGTCAACACTAAAGAGGCTCGTGGTGATCCGGACTGCTCTTGATATTTCCACATCAGTTGTACGAAAACAGTTATTTGAGGTAGTAATCTGTCTGGAAAAGATGACTTCAGGTTTCCCTATTTGGGAATCACCATTCCCTCAGAAAATGCATTTTTACATATTTTCAAGTCACAAAGGAAACTGACAGATGAGATGATACAGAAGAGTTTGGATTTGGAAACAGGTACTGGCCGAAATATCAGCTCCATTGCCAGGAAGCTGTGTGATCTTAAGCCAGGTATTTAACTTCCCTTTGGTTTTTTCATCCCTGAAGTGGAAATTACAATGTAGAAATGTGTGTAAAGGATGAGAAGAGATGATTATAAAGCAGTTAGCATGATAAATAGCAAATAATAGGTATTCAGTAAATGGGAGCCGATGCTCTACCCGAGTTGAATTGTTGGATCTGTGGCTACATTGTGGGATAAAGAGAAGGAGAAGAAAAAACAAATCGGACGCCGGCCATGCAGAAGCACTGAATGTTTCAGACATGCAATTCTAATATTGCTCTACACTGAGAAAGTATTTGTGTGGAGTGTACAAATTTGCCAAGCCTTCCACATGAATAAAAGTGATCATTTTATGCTTTCAAGTCATTAGAAAAATAATACATGAAATGGCTGAGACGCTGCAGAGCCACCAGGCCTGGACAAACTTCAATGTGGCAGTTGGTCAGATTTCAGAAGATGGTAACAAGCACAAGCTTGTTATCTTTACTTGCTGACCTGATTTACTCAAAAAAAAGTTGCATCGTTTGGTGACATGACTGTCTGAAATGAATGAAATGTCTTAGCACCAGGGAGAAATGCCATCTTTTTGTATATATAAAGTATAATATCCTCTCTTGACCAATAAAGCACTAACCCATGAAAAATTTATTAGAAAACCACCACTTTAAATTCAAATTAAACCTTAGCATGCACTATTTATCATGAGTTAGTTTCCTCTCCCATCATAGCTCTCTGTGTTTAAAATGTAATATAATAGAACACGCTCTCAATGATCCCCTCGGACATACTCCAATAAAATTTCCAAGGGCTCTGGATCCCAGAGAGAAAAGTAGTAGTTTAGAACTCATGCAGAGATCTATCCTTGGCCCATCATTTAAAGATAATGTCAGTGAAACAGAACATTTGTGCCAACTTACGGTCACCTGCTATTAGATTAATACTAAAATAAACACAAAATTACATTCAAACCAAAAAAGGCAAAGCAGAGCTGTCTATTTTCAGAGAAGAGATCATGTTTCTCTGACCATGTTTTCTCTACCAACCACACTACTTCTTTTTCATAAATTTTCCAGGCAGCCAAACAGAAAAAGGCCCCTCTTTCAACTTGACCTCTTGGAATTGCCATGTTTGATTCATAAAGAAATGAATCAAACCTAGTGCATCACTGAGGAATGTAAGCTAGACATCCGTGATGGTCCTTTGGTGACAGGTCCACCTGGCTGAGATACAGTCCCCATCGCTCCATCAAGCACCAATCTGCATGCTGCTGTGAAGGAATTCTGTAGATGTGATTAACAGTGGTTGATGTGAAGGAGGAGGGGCTTGATACAATCAACCAAAAGGCCTTAAAAGCTGAGGTGAGGTTTCCGTGGAGAGGAAGATACGCTGCCTGCACACAGCAGCTTCAGCCTGAGCCTGAGGACTCCGGCCTGCTCTCCCTGGCGATCTAACCTACAGAGCGTACACTTGCCCAGCCAGGCCCACAGCCATGCGAGCCAATTCCTAGCAAATACACAAGCAACATGCATTTCCCACTGATTCTGTTTCTCTGACAGAACTGTGACCAATCCAACGTTTCTCTTGAAAATCCAAAAAGGGGTTTGAACCAAATCATTGCGCTACATGAGGCCTGAAGTTTATAAAGTCACTCATTTAGGATATACTTTAAAAAAATCTTAGAAATGATTGATTAGCTACAAGCTGTTGAATATTGAAGTTGGTGAAATCAGTTATTTCTGAATCCAGCATACCAACATGCTCCTCTAAATATTGAAAAATACAACCTCGTGAAGATTGATGAGACCTTTTATTTTTTAAACCATAGTTATGTCAGGTAATGCTTTACGAGGTGTCAAACTGATGTATAAGCCTTCTAACTGTAGGGTTGTTGTATCCCTCTGGTTTGACCCAAATATTGAAGTTCAATCTTATTCCATTATTTGATGCCCTTTGATAGCATGAGTAGATTAGCTAATAAGTGTCGGGTATGGTTTATAATTGCAAATTAAGAAAGGAAATTCAGCTGACCTCTACCACTGACATACTAGTCTTTTTTGAAGGCAGAATAAGCTCTAATATTTACAAATCACTCTAATTTACAAATCACTCCAATTTTAAGGCAGGATCAGCTCCAATATTTACAAATCGTTCTGATGCCAAAAAATTAACAGTACCCATGAAACAATAAAATAGTTGTTGATTTTTGTAGTCAACACTGAATTGCCATGGTTGCTTTTCTGTCTGTTTTCACTCTGACTGGAGCAAGGCATACCCAAGAATGAGTGTCTTCTACGGCTCCTACCAGACAAAACCCATCTGTCCCCTGTGGTCCTGCCAGGGGAACAGCCCCGAGAACCCGAATGTACCCTCTACCACTGATGGTCTGCGGCTGTGTAAACAGATGTGTTTTCCTTCACGTGTGCAGTTTTCTCCTCTAGAATTCGGCAAGTGGGCTTTTTCTTTTCTTTTTACTTAAATCTTGAGAACTTGGCCTGTTTGAGTGTTGCACCTGCAGCTCATTGAAGTTAGCAAATGCTGCCAATCTTAAAGGAGTCGGACGAAGCTGAAATAGTTTGGGATTGAAATAAAAATAAGAGGCCAAAGAAGTAGGGAGAATATGCCAACTTCCTTCCTACCTTATAAATATTTCTTGTCTGTTAAAGGCAAACACCAGCTATACTCTGAAGCAAGGTAGAAAACAAGTAGAAAATTTGATTTCTGCTATTGTCTCTTTGATCAGGGCTAATTATGCTTCAATTTAAAAATAAGGCATAATTCAATAGAGACTATAAGGAAACTAAAGCATATTTTGCTTTTCATTTGTAATTTTAATTTTCTTACATGCAAATTCTTTGCAGAGACCAAGACTTAGCCAACTTTGTTGGCATTCACAGGAGGTAAATAGAAAGAAAGCTACTTAAGCAAATACGTGAAGCCTGTCTAGAAAAAGTCCAGCAATTGTTAATATTACAAGAAAGGTTTGCATGACATCAATGTAATCTGGCAGCCAAGGAGAGTGGACTGGAAGGTGCATGCATGAACAATGACAACTTCACTGTACTAGTCAGTGGGGGCGATAGACAATGTTGAGTGAGCATGTGTACTGTGTGGCCATCACATTCAAAATGACTGAGCAAGTAGAGCAATGAATCTGCTTCAGATTTTGTGTTAAGCTTCAACATTCTTCCGTGGAAACTATTCAGATGATTCAGAAGGCTACAGCTATGGGCAGCTGTGACTGGTAGCTTTATCATGACAATGTTCCCACTCATTCATCATATCTCGTGCAAAGTTGTTTGGCAAACATCAAATCACCCAGGTACTCAGCCCCTTTATAACCCAAATTTGGTGCCCTGTTTCTTCTGGTTTTTCCCAAAACTAAAATCATTTTTGAAAGGTAAGAGATTTCAGACTGTCAATGAGATTGAGGAAAATAGGACAGAGCAACTGATAGCAATTGGGAGAATTGGGAGCAGCTGATAGCAATTGGGAGACTTGTGTGAGATCCCAAGGTGCCTATTTTGAAGGGGACTGAGGTGTCATTATCCTATGTACAGTGTTTCTTGTATCGTGTATCTTCTTTAATAAATGTCTCTATTTTTCATATTACATGGCTGGACACCTTCTGGACAGACCTCATTTATTATGTCAGGGACTACTGGGTTACAAGCAAAAGAAACACACTTAAATGGTCTTAAGCTAACAGGGGACTTCCTGTAAGAATATTCAAATAGATCATGGACCCCAGGTAGCTCATGAAAGCCAGAACCAGTAGTTAGAAGCTCAGGCTTGTGCTCTCAGGAGCAGATGGAATTAGCACTCTGTCTTGTTCTACAAGTCTCCTTTCTTCCCTTCTTCAGAAGAACGTCATGTGTCTGCACACACATGATCACCATTGTCTTGCTTGCATAATCTTTCAGTTTAAAATACATACAGACTCTCAGGCAGGATCTGTGAATCCCTATTTTAAATTGCTTGGTAAATAATCATTTGATTGGCCCATCTTGGGTCTAAATTCACCTCTAGTTCAGTCCACCTCTATCTATAATTTGGCTGCAAAGGGAAAGCGCCATGGTTAAGGATTTTCTAAGATTAAACCACAGGAAAGGCTGTGGAAAAGGGTGGTTTTTCGAGAAGGAAATGTAAGTTGAGCGGGTTGCCCCAGAGATGCCTACCACACCACTCTATCCAAGAGAATGTAGATAGAATCATGATCATGCAATGTCCTGATTCCCTACAAGATATTTATTTAACACGTGTTGCTCTAGTGTAATGATAAGCAGTACCCTCCCTCTCAAAATTATCCTGCTTTGGGCAATCAACATAGGTGTGGCAGGTGTTTACTGAACTGACCAAATTCCTTTTCACTTCAAGGTGGTGCTATTGATAGAGTGATAAAGTAATATATGATAGGACTCCTTTTCATTGCAACTATATTTAAACAAATACGTAACGTGGACTTAAAGTGGTGACTTGAAAATCAGTAAAGCTGCCATCAATGGCACAAAGAAAGGTAAGAACAATGTGAGAGTTACATAAATATGGGGTTTCAGGGAGAAAGTAGACTCCCACTATCAGAATAGTTAGGGAAAAAGACCTCACTGTGAGGAGTCTGTTGACATCAAGGTCCAGTGTTTCTGATCCTGGAGCTCCCTGCAGAGGTTCTTGGAAAAAGTGGTCAAGCAGCTGGTGAGAAACACAAGTTTGGGGCAACCTCCACTGAGTGGAGAAAAATAGTTAAAATATTTCATCTGATCCATTTGTTGGTACAATGGCTTCTATAATGAGATTTTAAAAAAATAAATTCATAGATATGGTCAACTCCCCCATTGCAAAGGACTCTCAGGAGCCCTTTCTTGCATTTTTCCTAATTAAAAATATATACTTTGCCATGAATTGAATTGCTCACATTGAGGTCAAGTACCTTTTATCTAATGAGATTTCTCCCTAGGAAGGTGTTGAGTCATTGCCGATAACAATGAAATCACAATATTTAGTTGTAAATGTATAAAATGAATAACTTGAGCTCAAACTGCTTTTAATACAAATAAAAAAACTTGCATAAGTTCACTCTGAGTCTATTTTTATTTCCCTAGCATAGAGGTCAAATAAGAGTAATTATTTGGGATCCTCCCTAAGCTGGGTGGCATTTCTGTCACATGAGAAGTCAATCTCAGTAAGGCTTATGTTTAAACCTACCTAACATAAAGCAATAAACTTCCACTAATTAAAGGTAATGAATACATGCAATTACTATGAGAAACAAGCTGCATTCTTAAGTAGGTCTGGACAAGAGGTCCTATGGGGACATTAGGACGTATTATCATAGCACACAGTTGGGCTTTGGGAGTCAGCAAGAACTAGTCCTGTCCATAGTCTTCCAAACTCGTTCTGTGTAACCACTTCCTTTCTTCTTTCCCTACACTCTTACTCCCACTTCCCAAAGTCCTATTTAGCCTTCTTTGGAGAAAATGAGGGGGCACACATCCATGGTCAAAAGCCATAGACTTGCAGACTTTTCTACAATGTACGCATGAGAGAAGACTGCTGGAGTGCAAACATACCATACTTGGGGAGAATTCTATATGTCACCTGGACACGTGGCTCCATGTGACATTAACTCAAACTGTTACACAGAAGAAAAATAAATTTGAAGAAAAGCTATGATTGGTTCTACTGTGTCAGGTGCTTATCGTTTTTGTACCATCATCTACAGGCTAATAGGGAGGCTCGAAGAACACAGCGGCCACCATCTGGCTCACCGCAGTTGGGTTGGAGGCGGAGAATAAGACACGGGCAGTGTTTTCTCAAAAACGGTCCTGCTGGTCTCACAAGGTGGAAGGTACACTGAGCAGACAAAATTATGCAAGACCCTATAGCACAGAAAAATAAATATTGACCTTGAAAGACAACCCCAAGTTGGAAAATAGAGGGGAAAAGATCATTAATTCCCGAGTGAAATGTGTGATAGATCCCAATGTACTCATTCACTAGGGCATTTATCACTGTGGGCCATAACCACTAGCCTGAAAAACTGGAGACAAGCAGCTCTCGTGTCAGGAGGATAGAACCATGCATTAATTCAGAGGTGCTCATGATCCTAGGCCACGGATAATGCCAAAGGAGGACAATTTGGGTACCACCCAGCACTCACATTTCTTAATGGCTTCTTTTAAAATCATTCCTGGGAACAAATGAAATATGTATGTCTTTGAGCAAAACATCAACAAGGACGAATGTAATTCAGGCAAAAATTAGTTTTCAAACATACAAATTAATAGTAGCCTATATAAGTAGGTACCAATGCTTGGGCATATGCATGATTTCAGGCTCAGCTCACTAAGGCATTTCACAGTCATAACCAGTTGTTTGCAGCTCCCAGGAAAAATTAGCAAGTTTATCTTTAAGGGTCTCTCTTTCCTTCCTGCAACATTTCTCCCTCCTCTTCCCATCTCCAAGACATACACACATGTGTGCACACACACAAAGATTCACAGGCATGCATTACCTCTGCCCTGACCAACCAAAGGCTTTGAAATGCAAATAGTGGAATTTTAGGCACTGTGGGTGGTGTACAATCAGTTTTTTCAAATATTGAAGAATGGCCCCTGAAAATGAAGGAATCATTTTGAAGAAGCTCAGAGGAATTCCAGACATCAAAGCGGTTTTCCCTCTCTAAAAAGTCATTAGGCCCAATGAACAAAAACTTAAAATTACTAGAAACCAGGATATCATGGGGATTTCTAATTTACTGAGTTCAAACTGCCTAGGCTATTTCCATGATTTCAGACTGCAAGTAATAATGGCTTAATCCACGAATTTCAAAGGCATGGTGGGGAGGATAGGCCTAGGTTACCTGAGCCTCTTCTTTATCCATAATTTAGGCTTTTCAGGTGCCCTACCAAGCAATAGATACTGTCTCTGTTTTACTAAATATCTCAGAGTCATAGCTCAGCTAGTAGGCATTTTGACATGAATATTCATTTTTGGATTCATTATGAGATGGTCCTGATTATTCTCATGTTAACCTAAAAATACTAAAAGGCCAACGTGAGAGGCTAAAAGCATTTATCTGATATCCAAAAGAATAGCTATTCGGGAAGCACTGATTCAGGCAGAAACCCAAAAGCTGTTCCTATTAGGAGGCGAAGACAAGGTTATTTATGAGGAGGGAAGGAGAATAATGACAGAAATAGAAGGAAGGAATTTCTATGGATGTTAAGAAGCTAAGCAAGAAATATCTATAGCTGCAGATAAACTAACACAGTGATGCTAATTCCATAGAATGTCTTTAATTTCTGGTCCAGCGGTCATAATTTCTGCTTTCTGGTTGACTTTGCAAATGGTTGATTGGAAAGCAATGCTGCTGCAGCTGCTCTAAGCCCAACCCCAAGGTTATTTTGCCCAGTTTTAACATTCCAAAGAATGGAGGAGTAAGGCTAGAGGGCAGGCAGTTCCCCTGGGGTGGCATCTCCAACTCCAGCTTGAAGTGCTTTCGTTTATGTCATTTTTACACTTATTATTCATTTGCTCCTAGGGTGGGTCAGAACACTCTCTCGGGCTAGGTTTTCTTGATGCAAAAATATCCATTGTACACATGCATGTGCATGTGTGCACACACACAACATCAGAGATTAATATCTACATGAATTCTGGTTACATGGCAACAGCCATCTGCTTCACTATTTTAGGTTTCCTTAAGGACTCAGAATCATAAATATAAGCTGTCAGCTTTAGGATTCTCCTTAGGGGCTCTTTTTAAGTCTCTTATAGAGGAAAGCAGGAAGATGTAGCAGGGAGAGAGAACTATATATGTCTGCCTGCCTTCCATCAAAATCACAAAACTTCCTCCTTCAAATTCTGGTGAAACTGTATGTCTCAAATAATAACTTTGTCTCCTCGATGCAATTATGGGGGAAAACCACCAGATGGCAAGTTGGTAAAATTACTTGAATCTAGACAGCAGAAGGGTCTTCCCTTTTTTGAGGGCTTCCTTTTTCCATTAAAACAAAACAAAGCAAAACAAATAAACAAAAATCTTGCACCGGGAGGGCTTGGGTGGCCGGGACCCTAAGGCCTAGGCTGTTCGAGTGACTGTCAGACTTTGTCCTTGAACCATGCCCAAGGCTCTCAAGCAACGTCCTGCCACAGCGACACAAACCAGAATTCTGAACCACTGCTTGATCCGAAATGACTGGAAAGGCCGTGGGGATGGAACCCAGAACACAGTGAGTGAGTTGGGTTAATGTCTGAAGGACACGAAAGGGGGGCTTAGAGAGTGAGGAGCAGACGGAGGAAATCTCTAGCCTCTGGAATAGCAAAAATCTCTTGAAAAGATGGTTCCTCAAAAGTCCCAATTTGCGTTGAATCGTTCTCTTATCTAGGTATTTGTCTTCATGGCTAATTTAAATCCTCCTGTTTACAGTGTAAGCCTCTCTGCTTTCCCCTCACTTCTCTGGAGCCCTTGAAAAAAAGTCTCTTTAAAAGGTATTCATAAGCATCCTGGTAGAATACCTACCATACCACATTACATATCTGATATATTAACTTATTCATATTTTATGTATATCATTTTATATATCTGTTAAGGGCCAGAAAAATGACTCTGGAGATCTATGTGAATCACAGACAACTTAAACTATAAGCTAAATAATATCATTATTATTTAAGATTCTTATATAATATTTTTAATGTGTTATATTTGATTTAAATAGAGTAGTAAATAAAAAGGGAACTATTTTGATATAATGATATTAATCATAAATATAAAAGTAGATTTTAAGATTTCTGTAATTCCCAAGTGATTTCTAAGTTGGATTATTCAGACTAGTAGTGGTAACATGGGTTAGTAAATCTAGTCTCCTTTTTTGAAAAATATGGAGGAGAAATTGAGCAGTTACCTAGAATAAGCTACTATCAGATAAACAAACTGTCAATTTTTTCTGTTTTGGCTTAGAATTATATCAGCTCAGCTCAGTATGAAATAATGATAATATTAATAACAGCTATCACTTATTAGATGCCAGACATGCTAAGTTACTTATCTGCAATGATGGCATGAGTCAGGATATCCTTATTTTATAAATAAAATGTTTAAAGCTTATATACATTTTATTAAATTATTTGTATATGATTTTCATTCTCTGGCTCCTAACATTTAAGCCTTACTATAATTAATATAAGTATTTTTGGAATAATGACTCATCAGAGACTCTTTGCAGTTATATATGAATTTAAATAGATTTTGCAGTTTTGCATCAATAGAGTAGTCATAAATTTCAGTATATAAAATAGTTAAGAGTAAAATTTTATTTATTATTATTTTTTTATTCTCACCTGAGGACATGTTCCCATTGATTTTTAGAGACAGGAAGGGGGAAGGGAGGAGAGAGAAAGAAACATGGATTGGCTGCCCCGTGTATGCCTCTCAACCAGGGACCAAACACACAACCTAGGTAACGTGCCCTGACTGGATTGGAACCGGCAAACCTTCGGTGCTTGGAATGACTAAGCGCTAACCAACTGAGCCACGTGGTCAGGGCTAGTAAAATTTTTAAATCAATACTTATTTGGAAAAAATTAGAAAGCACTGCTACAGGCGGTGAAGGCATAGGGCTCCATGAAGAAGTGTGGGTTGGTGAAGACTTCCCCATATTCCCAAAGTCTTTATTTGGCAGGTTAAAATTAATGTTTCTCCATACAGAAACAAAGTCCTAGACAAAGAGAAAAGACTGATGGCTGCCAGAGGGAGTGGGGCCTGAGGGACTCGGTGAAAACATAAAAACCAAACAAAAACGTACAAACGTATTCACAAAATAGTTACAGGAATGTGAAAGTACAGCGTGCGGTAAATACTCAGTAATACTGTAGTAACAGTGTAGGGTGCCAGTGGGTGGTAGACTTATCAGGGGATCATTTACCTCAGTAAGTAATAAATGCCTAATCACTATGCTGTTCACCTGAAACTAATATAATATTGACTGTCAACTGTAATTGAAAAATAAAATAAATAGTAACATCTCTCCATAGTACTTTTCCTGCTCGACAAGAATGGAAAAAGCATAGATACTCAAAATAAGACACTCAGAATAGCAGGAGCCCAGATTGTATGGTAGACATCACAGAACAAAATTTGGCCTATCTTTTCTTTCTCATTGCCTTCAGCTTTTGTTGTTGTTCTAACTTTAAAAAGATTTTCTCCACCTCATCTTTCACATTTTCTTTTTAAAGCTTTCCTGTTAGGAATTTTCAAGTTGCAGAATATCCTCTCAATTTCTGGAAGCTCATTTTGTAGTCTTTTGATTTTGTGAATGCAGCATACAATTTTGTCTCCTAGGTATTGAGTTTCGTTGAAATTGTGTACTGTTCCTGCATTGTCTCTGCTCTGAGTTTCTTCAATCCTATCAGTTGGGTTTGATCTAAGTCATATATATTAGAAGCTTTGCTCTCATATCTGATAATCACTACTCTCTGTTACTATTTTTAGCATTTTGACCTCAGTCTCCTTTGTCTGCTATTAATATAGCTGCAGCTTTATTACGGATATTGTTTGTATGGAATAATTTTTTCATGTACTTAATTCAATTTTTCTGTATGCTTATATTTAAAGCATGGCTCTTGGAGTCAGAATATAGTTAGGTCTTTTTGATTTTTAGTCTTTTCTAGCACTCAAATTTTTAGTTGGGGTATTTGTTCTCTTCACACGCAATGTAATATAGTTAAAAATGTTTCGGGGATTAAGACTTCCATCTTACTCTTTGCTTCTCATTTTCTTGACAATTTTTTTCTCTCTCCTTTCCTTGCTCCCTTTTGGGTTTGTTTCTGTTTTATTCTATGTTTCCAACTTTATTAGTTTGGTAGTTATGTTTTTAATCTACCTTTTAGCGTTTACTGTGATCTTTCGAATGCAATTTTGATGCATCAAGTGTGATATAAATTGGTACTTTTACCACGTACCAAACAATGCAGAGATATTAGAACATTTAATTCCAAATATCCCCATTCTGAATTACATGTTTTTGTTGTAGTGTATTTTAATTCTAAACATATTTATACCCATAAACTATTGTTATGATGATTTTATAACATCGATACCCATTTAATGTTACTAACATTTGCTTTTCTACTGCTCATTTTTCTTCTGCTTATAAGCTTCATACTTCTTTTTTAACAAGTTTACTGGTTAAAAAATCTCTTGCTGTTTGTTTTAACAAATAATGGCTCCTTTCGTCTTTATTTTAGAAGAAAGATCAGTATTTTCCGTAAAGAGCTAATTAGTAGTCTTTTAAGTTTTTTTTGTTTGTTTGTTTTTTAAGATTTTATTTTTATTTATTTTTAGAGAGAGGGGAAGGGAGGGAGAGAGGGAGAGAAACAGCAATGTATGGTTGCCTCTCACATGGCCCTCATGAGGACCTGGCCCGCAACCCAGGCATGTGCCCTGACTGGGAATCGAACCAGGACCCTCTGGTTCCCAGCCCGCGCTCAATCCACTGAGCTACACCAGCCAGGGCAGTCTTTTAAGTTTTTGAGTCATAATATCCCATCTATTCAATTCTCTTTCTGTAGCGTGAAAGCATTCATAGATACTAGATTAATGAATGAATACAGCTGTTCGTTTAATAATTTTAAAAAACTTAATCTGCAAAAACAAATAACAAGGTGGATTCGCCTGGGAGTCACAGTTTGCAACCCCTGTGTTAGAATTACAAGGTGACATGGCATTATATTTTGGGGTTGATTATTTTATAGGGGAAAGCACTTTTAAAATATTGTTCTAGTGCCTTTAAGTTTATTTTATTTTGAGAAGTAGCTTTAGTCTTACTGCAATTTCTTCTAAGGCGAGTTTTTTGTTTGGTTTGTTTTTTCTTTTTGCTGCATTTAGACCTCTTCCCCATTGGATTTCTGCAATTTTACTATGATTTCCCTAAGCTTTATCTTGTCTTGCTTTGTTTTAGTTTTGCTTTGAAAGCATTTGGATGACCTAGTGAATTCAAAATTTTTGTTTTGATGTCATTTTTTCAGTTGTGGAACAGTGTAGCTCTTAATCTCTTCAAACGTGACTTTTGCTTTTTCTTCCCCTCTATGTATATCCATCAGAAAGTCTGGACATTTTCTGCTGTTAATCTGTCTCATATCAATTTGATTATTAGCCTAGCCAAAAGATCTTAGAAGGTAAAGGACAAATTATTTTTGCATCCCCACAATTCGTGAAAAGCAATTTTTAATATTTTTTGTTGAAGAAGGACTCCATGAAGGCCATAAGGCACCCTTCCTAGCTGCCCAATCCCGGAAGGACTTCCGTTGATTGACAGGCCTGACTGAAGAGTGGAAGAAAAAGCCCAAGCAGGAAGCATCAGAATGCAATTTCTGCGCACTTCCCCCACCACCTGCTGGGCTCCTAAAACTAGCTCCCTCATTTGTTTTGTTGATGTCCTCTAGTACTTATTCCAGAAAATTGGCTTTAGCAGGTAGACACTAACTGACTTCCTGGCCTCTTCCTCATTTTCCTGGTGCTCAGACTTCTTTCTTACAGCCATCTCTGACATTTGTCTGGATATCAAGGGCTTGGCTACTCAAGCATTCTGCTGGCCAAATGATATTATGAATAAGAAGTGTTTGTGTTATTTATTTTTAACATAACATAAACCTTCCTGCACTTGCATTTACAATTTTATGAACTGCTCAGCAAATAATTATTATTCCTAATGGAAATACTGAATCGGATCAATTTTGATGATGTGCGTTATTATTTGTATTAACTATTATATTTTTATAAAGTTAAGAACATGGAATAATAATACAAACAGGCATAATGGGGTTTTCTTTGAGAAATGTTTTGTTTTATTATGTGTTCTCCCATTTAATTTGATTCTTATTGCTTTCATATTCTAATGTGTCTAGTTTTTGTTCTTGTTTCACATGT